>WBMV01007424.1:90164-192486 GCA_013396655.1 Campylorhamphus procurvoides
AAAAAAAAAAAAAAAAACCCAAAAAAACAACAAAAAAAAAACACTTCCCCCATTCCTCTCCCCAACCATCACACTGGAATGCAAAGCTATTAGCTATCCCTTTGTTTAGGCTTTAGACAGATAGCTGGCTCTGGGAGAAGGTAGTGAGAGAGCTGGGCTTTAAGAATCCATCTCATTCTGGCTTCCAGCTTCCAAACATCTGTTGGTAAGGGACAAAAAAAAGAAAAAAAAAATTCATGAGAAATTTATGAAACTATAACAATTGCATAGTTTTGAGAGTCAGATATTTACTTATTTTTCTGACTTGCAGCAGCTCAGTCAGTCTTATAAGTTTAACACTGCAACAGGAGGATATTGGCTCTATGCATATTTTAGGGGAAAAAAATCCATGCATGGCGAAGAAACACAATAAATTGTTCTTGAATGTGGACAGATACACATAGGAAAATATTCAAGAGTCAACCATCTGAAATAGTAACCATCATATAGTGATAAAAAAACTTTAAGCATAGCAACACAGCAACACAGATCTCCAACAACTGGAATGCAGTCTGTAATGGAAATTAACCTTTTCAAAAGAGCTGAACAGTCCTATTCAACAGTTTAAAAAAAATCCTTTTGACTAAAGAATAATTTATCTTCAGTATTCTTCTACATTTTATTTTTTTGCTTTTTATGGTATGACAGGTATAAAATATATGTCTAAGCATCATCATGTGTCACAGACACAGCAATTTAGAAATTGAGAAGATCATCTGGATAAGATCAAAAAGTGCTGTTTTCCAGGTCAAATGCAAACAAGTAGTGAAATCTAGTCATATAATATCTAATGTGTTCTCTTGACTTCTGTAGTTGGAAAAGGTTAATATTGAAATCTCAGAAATAATTCCTCAGAAACAGAAATGTCATGCAGAGTGCTGGCAATAACTGATGCAATGACATCACTGCTGGATGGATCACTCTTGGCAGACATTATTGACTTTGAGCTTCACAATAAAATGGAGTATTCAAAACTTCTGGTGTACTACTTCCACTTATCTGTTTTCCTCTAGTTCATGGTCTTTTCTTCAACCACAAGAAGCATCATATACCTCTCAAACATAATAAGAAATCTTTATTAAAAATTAACACCTTTTAGAGTTCTACAGAAAGAAAATGAGGACAAAAATATGACATATAATAAGATATGTTTTACGTGGCTTCCCAAAATTCTTATCCAACAATAACAACGTATATATCAACCAGACCAGTTTCCTTTGATGCAGAATACTATGGCTCCATAACTCTTTCTGTAGCAAAGCAACCAAGAAGTGGAGCAAGTCAGACCAACTGCTGCAGATACAAGTGTGACACATCCTGACAATGCTGAGGATAGACGTGGAAGTGCAACAACCAGTTTCGCAGGCTCCTGAGTTCCTGCAAGTGCTCAGGCAAAACCCACAGTATTCTCTAAGTTACCTGGTGATCTAGCTGATCAGCAGACCATAAATGTATAGACAATTTTTGTGATTTCAATTGTGTAAGAACTTGTTTGTGGTTTCCTGCTTTTTCCCCAAAGCTGTTTCTGCACAAACTGAATAAGATATTCATGCTGTCGCTCCTTTTTCTTTCACTATGATTCAGCTGAGTAGGGCACACAGGATTTATCTATTCATGTCTCCATTGACGATCTCAGTCAAATGAGTAGCCTTAATTTTTGCATCAGCATTAGTAATACACGGTCCCTACAGATGTAACCTCTGTGCTGATAATAAAAACGTTACCTGCATATGGAAAAAACTATCCAGTTACAAAAGAAAAAGTTAGCTTTTATATGATCTTTGTGAGTGATAGAATATCTGTCTGGAGGATGATTTGAAAACAAAGTCTCCTGGCAAATTCTAGATCCTCAATTATGATAAAGGTCCAAGAACCTCCATATGGAGTAAGACTTCTGCTGATGAAATATAGCTGAGTAAAACTGGAAACAAAGACACAGAACTTAGAATTTTAAGTGAAAAGTGAAAATCAAAGTATGTTTCAAGCCAGTAACAGCTTGTAAGTCAGTCTCAGAAATATAATTACCAAATATTCAATACAAAGTACTGATGTCTACAAACTGAACTATAATGACAGAAAAGGAATAGGGACACTTTGGTGGTTTGGTGGGTACAGACATCCTTTTTATTTCTTATCCCAAACTTTGTATCCACATATATAATATTCAAATAAATAAAAGTCACACTAAAAGGAAAGAAGGTAATGCACAGCCAGTGGAAACAATAACAGAGAACCTTGGAAAAACATAGAGATGAAATTGGATAGTGGAGGTATGGGGTGAGGAAGGCCAAGGCAAAGCTGGAACTGAACTTCACAAGGGGTACAAAGAATAACAAGGGCTTTTACAGGTGTGTTAACCAGTAAAGAAAGTCCAAAGAAGGTGTGCCTCCCCACCAAACAACATAGGAAATCTGGTAACAATGGATGAAGAGAAGGCTAAGGTACTCAACAACTCTTTTGCTTCAGTCTTCAATAGCAACCTCTCTTCCTATACCTCTCAAGTGGATGGACAATGGGATGGGGACTGGGGAAGAAAAGTCCCTCCCACTGTAAGTAAAAGTCAGGTTCATGACCACCTGAGGAACCTGAATGTACATGTCTATGGGACCAAATGAGGTGCATCTAGAGTCCTGAGGATATTGGCTGATATAGTTGCCAAGCCATGATATTTGGAAAGTCATGGCAGTCTGGTCAAGTCCCAGTTGGCTGGAAAAAGGGCAACATTTAACCCATGTTTAAAAAAGGTAGAAAAGAGGGTGCTAGGAACTACCAAGCTGTCAACAAATCCTTCTAGCAGCTATGCTAAGGCACATGGAGAACAGGGACCTGATTTGAGACAAGCTCCAGAAGTGGGCCCATGGGAATCTCATGTAGATTAACAAGACCAAGTACAAGGTCTTGCACCTAGATTGGGGCAACTCCTGGTATGAATACAGGTTGGGGGATGAACAGATAGAGAGCAGCCCTGCTGAGAAGGACTTGCACATGCTGGTAAATGAGAGACTGGACATGAGCCATTGATGTGCACTTGCAATCCAGAAGGCCAATTTTATCCCGGGCTCATCAAAAGAAGCTTGGCTAGTGTTAAGCCATAGTCCACTCAGCAGGTTTAGAGAAAGGTTGTTTGACTACTTTGGGTGCTGTGCAGGAGAAACAACAAAATACTCAGGAGATTCAATAGCAAACTTTTACTTGCAAACTTTAGAACATTAGGGAACTTGGTAAATTTTAAAATAGCATTCAAAGTAAGGCTCTTTACAAACTTCGATTAGCAAACTTTAAGAAGTTAGGAGAAGAAAGAGAAAGAAAAAAAGAGAGAAAGAGAAAGAAAAAAAGGAAAGAGAAAGGTTCATGGTCTGAAGATCATACCCTGAGATCCCATGGGGACAGTTGATTGTTGCTATTAGATATCCCATGGTCAAAGCGATGGTTGCAGTCTTGATCCATCAGGGGTGGGGAACACCCATGAAACACAAAGTTCCACAGGATAACATATGCTCAGCTTCAGGTGGGAACGTGCAGGTGCCTCCCCTGGGGTGGAGAATCTTACACTGGATGTTGTAATACTTTGGATAATAGGACACTTCAGGAGTCTTTGCTGGTTACAAAGTACTTCTAAGATGTTACATCTGCCTCTCGGAGTAGTTGAGAGACCAATTATGGTCCATCAGCAGGGATGAATACTTTCTGCCTCCTGTGAATGTCTCAGTATTTCTCCAGACAGGAGTTTTCTCTTTTGAGCCATTATGCAAGGGAGGACATGATAAAAATTATACAAAGTGCATGATTAAAAGCACCATCCCACCTTGCAGGATCTGCCTATCACCTCTTCCTTTATCTTTTTAAGCACACCACTTCCAGCCTACCATGATGGGTGTGCATGGTCTCTGCATCTGGGCAGTTACTTTGCACATCAGCAGCAAAGCACTCTGTTTGTTCAGTCTCTCACAGCCAGCAGATTGAGGGATGTGATGCTGCCCCTGTACTCTATTCTCATGAAGCCCCACCCAGAGTACTTCATCCAGTTCTGGGGTCCCCAGCACGGGAAGGACATAGACCTGTTGGAGTGAGTCCAGAGGAGGGCCACCAAGGTGATTAGAGGTATGGAGCACTTCTCCTGTGAGGAAGTGCTGAGAGAATTGTGATTGTTCAGCCTGGAAAACAAGAGGCTTTGGGCTGACCTTATTGTTGCCTTTCAATACCTGAAGAGAGCCTACAAGGAAGACAGAGAGAGACTTTTTACAAAGGCGTGTGATGAGAGCTCAAGGGGGAATGGTTTCAAAATGAAAAAGAGTAGACTTAGATTAGACAGTAGGAAAAAAATTCTTTACTGTGAGAGTGGTGAGATACTGGATTAGGCTGACCAGAGAAGCTGGGGACTCCCGATTCCTGGAAGTGCTCAAGGTCAGGTTGGATGGGGCTTTGAGCAACCTGGTCTAGTGAGAGGTGTCTCTACCCACACTGGGGATTTGGAATTAGATGATCTTTAAGGTCCCTTCCAACCCAAACGATTATATGATTCTATGAATATTTTTATAAAAGCACAAACTAGGATTTTTCTCCTTGTTTTTTCACAGCTGATCTAGCCAGCTTTCTGGCTTTCTGGTATATCACAGGTTTGTAACTCTTTCACTGAATAAACTGACTAAATAGATCCAAGGGTCAAAAACTTGTACTTATGGCTACAAACAACTATGCGGTGAAGGTGTGTTGTGAACCTCTTATTTCAGTGCAAAAGGCCTAACTGAATTTATCTAAATGTTTTACACTGTCATATGAAAAGTGGTTCTGTAGTTAATTGTTTATTAAATATGTAACTGCAAGTTCAAAACCTAAATTCAATTACTGAATTGAAATAAAGAGGAAATGTCATTTTGCATTAAGGAAGTCAGCTTTGAATGTGGAGTTGCCACCAATTTATTTATAATTCAGTAAGTGCGTGTGAACTATTTAAATACATTTTGACTGCCAACTTGTATACATAGCCTTGATTTCAAAGGAAGTCTGGGGTTTCCTGTAAAAAGAAAGGCAGAAAATATAGTTTGAATAGCAAACAAGTCTCAGTGGGATCAAAGCATTAACCATTCTCTGTGTCTCTTCAATTACTACTAAGTATTTGACCTACTGCAGTCACAGAAACAATCGTATAATTCCCTGCTTTGAGAGGCACTGCCTGTATGTCACAATGTTTCAAAACAGTCTTATGCACACAAATGCCAAAAGATGGGTCTCAGAAAATACGATGTTAGTAAGAAGACTGCTATATTATTCTTGCAATACAGTTGTACCCAAGTTCCAAAATGCAACAGAATTTCTTAAAAAAACATGCAGTTTTTTCAGCTGTGATCTGAGAGAGAATAAATAATTTTCCAGAACTGAAATGCTGCATTAAGTTTCTGACTGCAGTGGTACAAAAATTATCAGGTTTGTCTCTGAATTTACAGAGCATGAAACAAGTTGCTCTCATACCTGTATCTTTAAAAATTTGTTTGGATACCAAAAATAATGCAGCTTTACTAGGACTCTTGTATAGCATAGTAGACAGTTGTGTCAGCTATGTAAACATGTGCTAGTCTAGGTTTAATCTGCATCTTAACATGCTCAGCATAGCTAACACACTTTTTAGTTGCAGATCAGTATTATGGAAGTAGGAACCAAAGCATTCAGTTTTGTCTTATTTTAAGGTGTGCTTCTTTTCTTTACAGATTATTCATAAATAAGGATGTTACACCTAAATTGCTTTTTGAAAGTAATAACGTTGTTGTAATACTATAAAGAAAATGAATTCTTGTTCTAAGAAGTAAAGCTGCTTTCAAAATTTGTATCCTAGTATTTCAGAACAGATAGACTTTTTTCATAGTAAAACCTAGTTCTACACAGACTATATTATTTACTGCAAAATTTAATCCAAGATCAATTTAAATTGAGAAATGTTATGTTAGACATACTTGCATTTGAACACTAATTAAATAGGCTAATTAGATTATTTTAATTTTTCAGAAGAAAAAAAAGTACATGAGAAACAAACAGAACACTCTGGTTGTGTTAATCTCCTGTACAATAATGCAGACAGCACTGATATTTTCCAAAAAGACAGAATTCCTCTTGGTGTTCAGAAAGTCAATCAGATCAGGCTGAGTAACTCAGTAAAGTTCCAAAAGCAAAAATGGTCTAGATGTGTAGTCAGAAATATCAGGAGATCCAATTATTTTATGGCAAGGAAAGACTGTTCTCACCTCTGGGATATGCTGAAGAGAATATCCAGCTGGAAGAACTCAGATAAGGCAGGGTAAACAAGTAGACTTTGAACAGCTCTGTTTGGAAGCTGTTCCTGTGATACAGTTGGATTTACATTGGTTTAAGGATCAATATTGTCAATATTATCAGTACATCAATTGTTTATTTCATACCTTTCCTTTCAGGAACAGTAATGTTTGCTGGTATGTGCTCACATACTGAAAGAAGAATTTTGAGGTCCTTTCAAATTTTGTGGAAATGGGCTGATTGATTAGCTCTTACTTCATCATTTGTTGTTATTTCCAAAAAAAGAATTCAAATACCTTAATCATTCAAATACCAATAAATACTTTTTAATGCCTTTTCTTTTCACAACTGTGCCCAGCACCCTGCTTCTGCTAAATGATCTTTTGATGCTGCTTCCTGTTAGATGATACGTATTCCTTCAACATCTCTAATTATACAAAATGTCAGGTCTTCTGAGGGCCTCAGACTCACCCAAAGATGTGGATTCAATAGCTTAGACTAAACTATCAACTATTCCTTTGAGCTACCACCTCTGCCAATCTTTGCGCCTGATATTTATTTTTCTTTTGTGTTTACCCTACAGGGCTCTATGAAAACTATCCAACCAATGCAGAACCAGAATGCTGTGATGTCAGATGGGGACTATTATCAGATCATCAATCCAAAGGGACTATAAAAACGAGTGGCTCAACAATGTGTCACAAGACATCGCTCACAGTTTCATCAGCATCAAGACTGTGTAACAGCAGACTTAAACTGTGTGTTCTTGTATTAATGCTCTTACATACAGTACTTACAGTCTCGGCAGCACAGAACTCAACAGGACTGGGCTTTGGAGGCATAACAACTTTGGAAGATAATTCAACCAATGAGGAATAAAAGAAAGGATTCATCTTACATGATAGAAAAACAACAGGCCCAAATGACTACCGTCAAAAATAGCAAGGACTGAGTGCTTCACCCTCAGATCTCTTCTTGAATGACCTTTTGGGTAAAATGAAAAGGATGGGCCACTACCCAAACAACAAGGACACATGAACACAGCTTTTTATTGACTAAAAGGCTGTTTGGTGACTTAAATTTCTCACACCATTTTATACACTGTGTTTTAATGTTTGGAGTTTCTTTTTTTGTTTTGTTTTTTGCACTTGTTAATACAGGATTTTATTTTTGGGATGGTTTCTCAAAGCTAAATTAAGTCTTTTCTCTGTCGATATATTTCTAGTCATTGTGTGTGTCCATCTGATAGTTCTGTCTTTTATGTCCTGTCAGTTTCTATTAGAGGAATGACTGCTATGATTCCATGACATAGGAAAAAAAGAAAAAAAAAAGAAAAAAAAAAAAGAAAGGAAAAAAAAAGAAAAAATCAACAAAAAAACCCACAAAAAAACCTTCTACAAAAACCCACAAAAAGAACAACAAAACAAAATTTAACCAAAAAAAAAGAGAAAACAAAAAAATAAAAAAGGCAACCACAAAAAAAATACAAAAACCTTACTGTCCTCTTACCCATGGGAACCATTCACCTCCTTTCCCTTTCCCATTTCCTGTCACAGACAACTCACATTTGCTTCTGTCTGTGTAATCGCAATGAATGGGTACACAATTCCAGTGTGCCTCTGCCACTGTTGCACAAAACAGTTGACTGAGCAAACCCAAAAGGAGCATGAAGGGGGTTCCTTTTAGCTGAACAAACAAGTGCTCTCCTTACAAGGTGGGATCGGACAGTTAAAAAATGTAAAGAATATATAACAAACTGTTGCTCCAATACCCATTTGCAGAAGTCCAGTCCTTTCTCACTGGTCAGTTGAACAGGAGCAGCCTTTTCTAGATATGCTACATAAAACCAGTTATGCTCAGCAAGTTGAGTAGTTGGGAAACCTTCATATTGGAGGTGAAGGATTGACATTCATTGTGAATCGTGTTTTGAGTTCTCCTGCTGTCACATAACCAGCAGCTTTCCGTATAGAATGGGAGCCAAGAACTTCCAAAATCCAACTCTTTTTGTCTCAACAAAATTACACTAGAAGTCTTTGAACATCTACAATACAAAGTATCTCTTTGGTTTTGATGCCATTGTTTTCAAATATCTATATGTTATTGAAAGTTACTCTAGTTTATTAAGGATGCACAAGAATGTGTTAGCACAGATAAAGAAACTATTTTTTTTTAAAATATATAGGACAACAGTTTTCATAAATGTGCAATAAAAACAGTAAAGATATACTAGGATATGAGTAGTCAAGAGAAAAGATTGTAATATGATTGCTGATTTTCATTGCTTGGGGTGGTTTTTAATTTGTTTACTTTTGGTTTTGTGGGAACATTTCACATGCTGAGTGTATGAGAATTTGCTTTTTAAAAAGGCTTTTTAGAGTTTACAGTAGAATCAATGGAAGGAAAAGTTAATAAGGGCTGTTTTTAAAAACTTTACATTCCTTCCTATTCTCTAACTACACTTGGGAAGTGCACTTTAGAGATGTTTGCTGTGTAGCTGGGAAACGAAGGAAAACTATAGAAAAATGTTCTCTTAGGAAATAAAATATAGTTACCTACTTTCTAGCTATGAAATACCCCTTGATAAATATTAATGTTGTAAGAACATTTAATCACTGGTGCATAATGCGTTTTTGTATACACTTTATGGTCTGTTAAATTCTGGAAAAAAAAAAAAGAAGACAACCATGCTGCTTAAACGGTTCAAGATGCACATGTTAAGCTGCGAAAGCTCAAATATTTTGCAAGAGTATTTGTTTTGATAGTGTTTTGCTACAACCTGGACTGAGGAGCCTAAAATGATCTGCGCAAATATGACAACAACAAAAAGCACCAGCTAATGCAAAATTCTTCAGCAGTGGTTTGTTTCTATAATTCCTCCCTTCCCTTCCTTGCACATGTTATATTTTGTTCAATAAAACATGGTGCTTTTTATTTATTTTCTTTTCTGTTAGAGACACATGGATTAATTACAGTGAATTGATGCAAACTTGGGGAAAAATGTAGAAATGCAAAAGAAAAAGCCTTAACTAATGGTAGAATGTAGACTTTTGAAAGTACAGAGATGTTACTGAAAAGCAATGGAGCAATAACTGGGCAGTGTTCTGATACTGTACAACAGCTGATGAGTCACACTACTGAGAAAGCTCTTGCTAGGTGAGCTCTTGTTCAACTGACCTCTTAATTCTAGTAAGTGTACATGGTCAGTAAACAGTTTGTTATAACCTTTATCTACCTCTGCTGTGCAAAGGCCATCCAACATCCATTTCTGTGATGTTCCTCATGGTTTTTTTGTTCACACCATTACTCACTGTCATCTATTTTTACACTGTACTGATACAGTAGCAAGTGTGGTTCATCCTGATTGAATTGGCACATGAAGAAACGTTACTATTTCTCTTTTGCCTCATGGTGAGTTAATGTAGAGATCTATCTTTAAGATATTTTATTTCTTCTCTCCTGCTCTTCTTCATCTTTCATCCCTTATTTTTCTATGAAATGGTTTTCAAGTGGTGTCAGTGAAAAATATGACTCCTTCACTGCTTGGCTACACTCAGTCATGTGTCATACATACAATATGAGAGAGACAGGAGGAAAAACAGTGACAACAGAATCACATTCATAAAGTAGCCTAATTAAACTTGGGGAAAATGAAGCAGAAAACAATTACAGACTTTCAATTATTACTCAAGTACAAGATGTAATAAATTCGTCCCACTCTCCCCACCTGGAGTTAGTGCCTGCAGTTCAATGGCCTGTGAATTTTCTCTGTCATCTTTTTGAGGTCTATTTCTTTAATTTCTGAAACAAAGAGTCATGTTGCAGAGGTGACTGCTGCTGGGGTATCTGTTGCCATTTTCACTATAGCAGTGTGGTAAGCAGCTTCTCTTGGTGGCACCTGGGACATCAGGAGTAGACAAAGACTCTTCTATGAAGTTAAGCAACAAGTAATCATGTATGATGCAAAATTCCATTCCATCCATTCTTCATTCGTAATAGTTTTCCTGGCACAAACTTAAGCATGCTTGATATTGTGCACATATTACATTTTTTCCAGAATAAATTTGCATCTTGCCACTGCTATAACTGCCATCTTGTTCCATTTCTCCTTGTACTGTATGCCTAATACATACATGATAATGAGCTGACTTAACAAAGAAGTAATACTATAATATTTCTGCAAATGACTGATGAGAAGAAAAAGAAAAAAGAATAATATTTATTTTATGATCATATGGAAGAAATAAATTTCCCATGTCTTATTTTCTACAATAGGGAAAATCCAGATTTTGTTTTTTGTTAATACTGCTAAGCCAAATGTCATATAACATAACCAGAGCTATATGTTATTCCTTATTGCATTTAGTAATACAGTATATTGATGTTTTTCTTTCATTAAAGAGACAGTATCTTTTTTCTTTTTTTCTTTTCTTTTTTTTTATATAGCAGGTGAAGGCTGTCCTCCTGCACATCATAATTTAAAGGCAAAACTCAACAAAATTCTAGAGGGAAGTTTTAGCTCTGTAAATGATGAAACCAAGTCATCAGCTGCCAAAGAATCTGTGGAAAAATAGTTACAAACCAAACAAAGAAATTTTTTCTTGAGGGTTAAAACTAATATTATTCTAGGTGATTAAAGAAGAAAGAATGAGAACTGTATTTCAAACAGCAGAGAAGGCAGGATTTATCTGGTATATGTTGTGGCTCTCAGCTTATATAGTTATATTCTTCTATTAAAAAATGAGGGACAAGGACATTGTCTTCTGCTCTCTCTGTATTTGTAACGATAATGAATGTCCTTTTTGTAAGAGTTGCCTCTCTACACAGAAGATATCTGCATATCATGAGACCTGAAGACAGCTGATGTACATGCACAGAAATTTACACAGTGAAATCTGTCTTAAGTGACTATCCAAAGCACAAGCAAAACTCACTTGCAGAGTAGAGCTAGCTTTTAGGAAAGTGATACAAACTTGTGTTAGGAAATTTGAAGTCATATTCAAAGAATCACCTAAGCAAGGAATCTGTGAAAGTGCCTGGCCTTTACTGCAGCTGTATATCCCATCAGTGCCACAGCCCTGTGATGAGCCCTGCACAGACAGACTTCAAGATGGGCTCAGAGTCATGATGACTAGCGGGCCTTGATACAGGTAAAGGCACACACCTACAAAAAATTCGTGGTAGCACATAGGTCTCAATTTTTAGTCCCTTAATCTTTACTCAGGAATTGTCCATGGACATAGTGTATGAACAGAGGATCACTGGGTTCAGCCCTAGCCAACTGAGTCTTAATGAGAGAATGGCAAAAAGCATATTAATGGTGAATGGTTCTGGTCTTTTATTATTGTCTACTCATATTAGTTTGGTGAAAGAGTGGTTTCAAAATTTAACTAGGAGCACAGAGAAGTAACTACTAGAAACTTTGTCATTGTGAAGATGAAATTAAATAGCCTTTCTGAGGTAAAAAGAGGCTTTGCCATCTGTCAGCAGCTGTCAGGAAACTGCACTATTTTAGAAAACTTGGGAAAATAATATGTCCAGTTCTGAATATGATAGTTCTCATTAAAGTTAGATTTATGGATGGGAATTAGGACTAGAGCACACACCATATCAACTGAGGGATTTAATTTGCCAACATCTTCTACAGCAACTCTGGGCAATTACCTTTACTGAATACCTCTAGGTGTACAGTATTTCCCAACACTTTTTCAAGTGTTAACAATCGAGGTCTCTCCCTGAAGGGAGAAAGGCAAGAGATTTACTGTGAGTGATTGTGGGAAAATAAAAAAATAAAAAAAAAAAAAGGCTGGGCCAATTTGGAAAATTGATCTGAAATACAAGCTATAATTCTTCAATACAACAGGGATTAAAAAAAAATTAAAAAAAGCATATGTAGGTGTAGATCCATATAGAAATAGTCCTATTTTAACAGAGAAAGACATAAATATATGTACTCTACAATTATTATAATACAACATACTGAGAGAAAAAATACCAAAGGATAAAATAAATAGGGTAAAATTACTGCATTTATATTCTTTACCATGGAGTATAAATTTCCAGGTAGAATTTCAGCAGTAGAAAGAGATTTTATTATGAAAAAGTAAGCAATTTGTGAAAAAGGGGCATGTTTGGTTATTCTTTCCACCATACTGTCTCCTATGAACTTAATTATTCTTCTGAAATTTTCCTTGAAATCATTGTCTTATGTAGGAAGATCCGAGCACACACCTTATCCCAGCAGTTCCAGCAGGTGTCAGTGGAACAGGAGGCCTCTGTCATGGGTCCTAGGGGAGAGCCTCCTTTCCGAGTGCTGACTCTACTTCAGCACTTCAGTCCAATCACTAGGCCCTGTCATCCTCCTAACACTGTGTTCATCTCTTGGACACACATGAAGTGACTGAGCTTCCTCTTCATAGTGACACGTGTTTTCCCTGTTTACACCTTCAGTCTCAGTCAGGCTTCATTACACAGGTCAGAGCAAACACAAATGTGCTTTAAATGCAATATGTGCACTGGACAACCCAAATAGCTGAAACAGGATTAACATGCTTTGGAACCAGCCCTCTGAGTAAGGGTGAGGATTTTGCCAGCTGTGTCTATCTCTAAACCCTTTTGCTCCTTTTGCTATTCTCACACTGAGAACTATCTCAGAAGAGGCAGTAGGCTGATCAGTGACTCTTTGTGAAATCTCTCTGAAGCCATTCAGACATTACTCCTTCCTGCCCCCTCACCCCCCATATGATTTTGCCAGGATTTATTTTCTAGGGTAGGATAAGCAGAAAAGCTGTGGAGCCCCACTCCAGTGGAAAATTAAGAACGTCTGGGTGAGGATTAGATTGCCAGCTGGAACATCTGTAACACCAACATGTAAATCTTTCCACTGATTCTTTAGCAGTAGGGGAAACTGTAGAAAGAAGAGTACTTTCTGTCAATGGGATAAATCAGGCAGCAGAGGGTTATATCTTCATAGACCACTAGAAGATTAATTTGGTTGTATCTTTATTCAGGACAAGACTGAGCATTGCAGCACCAAACATTTATGTTTCTTATAAGTGGTGAATATACACCTCTGAATTAAGCTGGATGAAGCATAATACACAATAGAAGTTGGTGATACAAACCAAGAATCTACTAGGGAAAGTACCACCTAAGCCAATGCTCTACACTGAATGGGATAGTATTATTTTAGTCCTGTTCTCTTGGGGTCATTCTCTGAGCATCCAGCGCCCACCTGGTATTCACATTTCTGAAAGTTTTTTATTAGACTTAGGCTCCTTCACCAGCTTTTTAGCATGAAATGCAGATGTAGGATGAAATGGTAACATGATACCAGCTAGAATGCAGTGGCTGAGTTTCCTTTGAATGCACATCGGTCCTTTCTCTAATTAGCAGTCTTATTGAATGTGAAAGAAAAAACATTTTTATTACTTTCTTTTATGATGTTGCTTCAGTGGACAGAAATAAATGAACTAATAATTGGTCTAGTAAAAATATATGAGGTCTGGTTACTACACCCATATAAGAGATAGATGCTTTTTTCCTCTGAGGAATGTCAATAGATTATATATTAAGCAGTCAATAATCTGGTAGCATTGCCTAAATTTGACAGCTTTTATCATAATTTCCACAGGTAATACAGGATTTCAACCAAGTGTGCTCTGTTCTAATTATTACATTTGATGATGAAGAGCACCTAGTACTTTACAAAGTTTCTGCGTGGTAGTGGTACTTGACTATCATAAGCTACTAGCGAGTTTTCTAGGAAAACTCTGAAAAGAAAGAAGAGCAGCTACATCTGTTGGAAGATATTGGACCTGTGATCAATGAGAAAAGTATTCACTAGTTTTTGTTGGGTTTGGAGAAGACTGGTAAAAGCAAAGGCAGAAAAAATAAAATTGTCTTTCGCCCATTCCTTCTCACCCTTCACCTTTCCCTTTCTATAACAAAATCACCAGTCAGAACTAGGACATACTTTTGCCTTTAGTAGCCCTCTGAAAATTAAATTCATTTGATAAGAAGTAAAGTACTCCTATTTCCTACACATGCAGAATAAAAAAAACAGAACAAAACAAAATAATTTAAAAAAAAAAGCTAATGAAACAAAGGTTTGGGGTTTTTTTTTCATCCACAGAGAGATGCTGTCACATCATTTCCTATACATCATTAGTCCACAGGTCTGCTGAATTCAATGAGATTCATGCTTTTTATTTAGATAGAATTAGGATAAATGCCATGGATCAAAACCTGCCAGTTTCAGAGCAAGTCCTTCCACTGACTTCAGGGAGGATTTGGGAAGCCCAAGGTCCCTTTGAGCACAGATAAACTCACAAGATAAATAAACATGTGATCCTCTGAAAGACTGAAATGTTCCTAGGGTTTGTCCAAGGGTTTGGTCAAATAGTTAGCTGCAGCTCTATGCAAAAGTCGTGTTGAGCCAAAGCTTTGAGCTTGATTTGGTAGACCTTTCTTTTTCTGAACTCTAACAAGTTTCATTCAGGGTTTGAATATGCAAAAACCTACACAGGATTACAAATACAAGAAGAAAGACTGGGAAAAAAATTGCATTTTCACTCCCACAAGTGAAAATTAAATTAAAAATTCTGATAATTACATTTTTATTATTAACCCTTAATGACTATTTATGTAGTTCTTCAGAAGCTGCTTGGTTTCATTTGTTTGGGTTTTTTGGGGTTGTTTGAAACCAGATTTTTGGCCTTTTCAAGATTCAGATCAAACTATGCAGCTATAAATCACTTGTTTATGTTAACAGATTTGCAATTAAAATTATTATACTCTTCTGTTATTCCCAAATTATATGACAGAAAGCTAATGTTAATATCGGATTTATTTAACTGTGTTTAATCTTCTTTCCTTTTTCTTTTCCTTTGTTATTTGTTTTTTTGCTTTTTTTGTGTTTTTTTTTTCTTTCTGCAGAGTTAAGGACTGGATTTTATTTGAAATGGGCTAAACTGGCATCCGTGTTTTTTAACTATATGGAATGTCCTATGATTCTTAGCATTGAAAAGAGGGCTATGTGGTCCTGTCAGAAAAAAAAAAAAAGCTGTAAATTGTAAAAAATATACTAAATATTGTATTATTATAGCAACTTTAGTTAAGCAACTAATACTATCTTTAATTTTTTACAGAGAACTTTGATGAAATAATTTATTACAATGACTCACAGAAAAATTTGTTTTCAAAATGACAGGAGAAACTGTTGAAGATTGTGAAAAAACTACTAAAAATAATACTCTACTAAGAATAAATTTAAAGATGCAAACAGTGAGTCTGACTTTTTGGGTCAGGGATTTGTGAATGAAATTAAAACCAATGTGTTGGGGGGAATAATGATTTTAAATAATGCTTAAATTTAAAAAACTTTCAAAAGAAAATGGAGGGAAAAAAGTCAAATCACTTGTGTTCTAGCCTGGACAGCAATTACCTGTTTTGTAAAATGCCATTGACAAAAATATAAAGATTGAGGTAATTTCTTTGTATTCAACTGTTTTTCCAGACTGTGCTTTATAACACAGTGTCAGTAGTTTACAGCTGTTAAACTCAGGTCTCTTATTAAGGGAATATAATTAAAAGAAATAGAAAATAATACCCATAAAAGAAAAGCATTTGACTTTTAGTACATGTGTATGTCAAATTTCAATGGTGCAACAGCAACAAAAATACACATTAATTTATTACCTATGCATATGCATATGCAGTAATTTACAATGAGGATCTAAATCTATGTGGTATTAGATACTTGTCCTTCTAGTCGCACAAGAACTGATTCTTCTCCAAAGGCATTGGCAACAAAACAACAGTTCAAAGAGGTGAGTACAGAGACATTTACAAGTCAGATTTCAAATGTTTTAGGAACTGTTTTGTGTGACAGTAAATGATAGTGACATGTATGTGGAAATCAGTGCTGACCCTCCTGGTAACATGAATCAAAATAGAGTGAAGATGCAATAATGTACTGCAGCAAGTAACAGGTGAAAATAAAAATTCATTTGTAAAAATCTGAGCTGTAAATACATTGAGAAAATAAACCAGAAGTCTCACAGTTTCCTCACAGATGTGTAACCTGAGATTGCTACTTACATTTGCACAGCCAACTGCTCACCTACCGACCTGTTCACACAGGTAGGTACATGCAATGGGTGAATGAAGTCCACCACAACTGCTCTATTTCAACATACTCCTTTTGTATGTCATAATGTCTGCCTTGAATCCAGATTATTTTCCTTGCCATGAATAGCATTCGATACTCTGAATGAGACCAATTTCACTGAGTCTGTAGATTAAAATCTGATGACCAGCAAAACCAGATTTTCATTAGGCCACTGGCTTCTTAGGAGGAGGTATGAGGTCTCCGCTTTGTTTCAAACCTATGGTCAAGGTCTGCCCCACTGCAACAAGATCAAGGTTTAATTTTATGGATTCAACTTCGTCAGAAGTAAAGTGAATGACAGACAAATGTGATTCCTATTCTAAGAAAACTGTTTGGAGTACAGAATGAAATATTTTTTTTCTGGCTGGACATTTTCACATGGGGGAGAGAGAAAGGAAACTGAGGATGTGCAAACCAAAGTAAAACTAATTAAGGTTTTGAGATATATTTAAGGTTATTTCAAGAAACCTGTCCTTTTTAATTTTTTCCTTATATTTTTAATATTTTTAGTTTAAGATTACATTGTGCTACTTTTCTTAATAAAACTTCACAAGATTATACTAGTCTATACTCTAGACTGGAAGTGATGGACTACGTTCTAGAAAAGTAAATGCATTTACCAGGCCAAACAAGCAAAGACTTTTTCAAGCAATTCTACCAACTTAACTTATCCAGTCATCATCCATGCCCACTTGCTTATTATAGCCTCAGGTTCAATATTTTGCAGAATGGTTTGGGTTGAAAGAGGTCTTCAAAGATCATCTAGTTCCAACCCCCACTGCCATGGGCAGAGATACTTTTCACTAGACTAAGTTGCTCAGACCTCGATCCAGCCTTAATACTTCAAATCCACAATACTTCTTCAGATCCACAATACGTTCCAGTGTCTTAGCACTCTCACTGTAAAAAAAAAAAAATCTTTCTTATGTCCAATCTATACCTACACTCCTTCAGTTTAAAACCAATCCCCTTGTGGTGTCACTACAAGCCTTGATACACAGTGTCTCTGTCTTGCTAAGCCCTCTTTATGTTTTGTAAGGCTACAATAAGGTCCTCATGGAGTGGGGTTCTTCAGGCTGAACTACCCCAATTCTGTCATTATAACTTGATAGGAGAGGTGTTCCAGTCCTCTGACCATTTCTGTGGTCCTCCTTTGGATATACTCTGTTTTGTACTGGGGACCCCAGAGCAGCGTGCAGTACTCTATGTGGCATCTCATGAGAGTGGAGTAGGGCTTCGATCTGCTCATCATGTTTCTTTTGATGCAATCCAGGGAAGGACTGGCTTTCAGGGCTGCAAGAGCACATTGTTAACCTGCACAATTTGTATTCGCTGATGCCCCTAATCATTTCTCTGTATGGATGCTCTCAATTCATGCATCCACCAGTCTGTGTCAATGCTGGGGATTGCCCCAACCCAGGTGTAGGATCTTGCACTTGGCCCGGTTTGACTAAATGAATTTCACAGGGGACCACAACTCAAGGCCATCAGGCCTCTCTTGATCAAATCCCTTCCCTCAAGCATATTTCACCCCTCAGCTTGGTGTCAGCTGCAAGCTTGCTGAGGTTGCACTCAATCCCACTGTGTCTAAACAGATTAGGTTCCAGTGCAGACTCCAGAGGGACACCACTTGTTACTGCTTTCTGCTTGGAGATTCGATTACTGACTGTAAGGTTTTGGACATGGTCATCCAGCTAGTTCCTTATCCATTTAACAGTCTATTCATCAAACACATATCTCTCCAATGTAGTGGCAAGGATGTTGTGTGGAACCATTTCAAAAGCATCCAGGTAAATGACAATTCTAGCTTTTGCTTTGTCCACTGATGCAGTCACTCCATCATAGAAGGCCACTAGACAAATCAGGCATGATTTGTTCTTGGTGAAGTTATGTTGGCTGTCTCAAATCACCTCCCTGTCTTCCACGTATTTTAATATAACTTCCAAGAGGATCTGTTCTATCATTTTACCATGCACAGAAAGTGAAGCTGACTAGTTATTGGTTCCCAGGGTCTTCTTTTACCCTTTTAAAAAATGGGTGGCATTTTCCTTTGCCCAAACACTGGGACTTTGCCTGACTGCCATGACTTTTCAAATATCATGGAGGGTGGCAACTACATCAGTCAATTTCCACAGGATGTATCTGGTTGGGTCCTATGGACCTACACATGTTCCTTAGGTGTTCTTGAATCTGTCCTTCACTTTTGATGGGTAGGACTTCATTCCCCTAGTCCCTGCCTTGGGGTTCAGTAGTTTGAGAGATTTGTGCTCCTAGAAATCTTTATCTTTTCAGAACAGGGCACAGCTCCTTGTCAAATACATAGACTTCTTCATCTTAACATTATTCTCATTTAACAGTGATTTAATAAAGATTATCAGGCTTTTTTTTTTTCACAAGGACAATTAAAACAGAATAATAAGGAGAATTGGCATTTTACTTTACTTATGCTACTCCTCAGGTACTTCACAGAATCCAGGGCTTCCATGGGATATTTTAGAAAGCTATAAGGAGAAAGGCTTAAATTAAAGAAAGCTTAAATTCAGAAGAATATACAAGTTTCAAAACCAGCTAAAATTGGAGATACAGGTGAAGTAGTACAGAGATACATAGAAACTAAGAGAAATTTAATAATGTAGAGTATGTAGCAATAAAAAGATAAGAGGAAGCACATAAAGATAAAAAGATAATTGTCTAGCACATTAACAAGTGAGAATCTAGAATGTAAGAACAGAATTAAAAATAACAGTCAAATTTCCCAGACAAACCATGAATCAGCTCAAGAATTTAGTGGAGTTTTTTGTAAATATAAAAATTATTGTAATTTTGAGGTGTTTGTTTTTCCAGAGTTGTGTTTGATGGTTTTTTTCACCATTTTAAAGGCAAAAAGAAAAGAAGAGGAAGAGGAAGGAAGAGGAGAGAGAAGAGAGAAGANCTGTAAATAAATAGATTTGGATATAGCAAAGCTGTTATAGCACTATAGTAAGAACTGAGTGCATCCAATTTTAAAGACTCTTAATAAACTTACTTTAAATGATCCAAATTATATGGTACAAGAAATACACTTCTTTTATATTAATTACACCATTATGCTCATATAGGGAAAAATCAGTGTCAGCGTGTCAGCTTCAAATCAAATATATATTTTTTTTCCCTATCAGTTACTGAATATATGGTAGGAATACTATGTATTACTATTTTGTCAAAGTGATATATAATCATATGTTTACTTCACCGTGTCTTGTGTTTATGACAGCCTTATTAAAATTCAGATTTTCCACATAGAGCTGTAAAAATCAGCCTTGCAAAAAAACCAGAATGTGTATTGAATTCAAAACCCAAGTGTTTTAAAATATCAAAAGATATATGGAAACCATGCTGAAGTCAGTTTAGACTCACATGACTTAAAAAACCTGGAAGTTTTAGGGGAATAGAAGGAAACTGTCATGATAGTTGGTTTGGTAGTGAGTCATTCATTCAGTCAAATCCTCTGGGTCCTAAATCCAGTCACACACTTATTCCCACCCCATTTGATGGACCACAGTAGGATCAAAGTGACTCTAATTTGCCTGCAAAAAGTCATTCTTGTCCATTTGTCCTCATAATACCAGTATGGAGTTCTTGGCTTCATTATTGTGAGTTTCTACATGCAGTTGTAGGAAATTTATGGTTATTCAATGGTCTGGTTTAGTGAGTAGGAGGAATCCTGCTGAAGTGAAGAAGGACCTCCAGAGCTGCCCTATGGATGCTTTCTAGATTGTACTGGTTTCATGGGGTTTGGGATATCTTTTTTCTGTATCATATTACATGAGGTGTCATGGATGTTGACACCTTGCAGAAGCACAGAATTTTTGGGAAAATGTCCCATAAGAAAGCAGTTAAGAACTGATTGTTTTCTTCGTCTTCAGCCAGACCACTAAGCTCAGCTAACACCAATCTATTCTGCCTTTAAACTTGCACAACATTTTGTTAAAGCAAAGATGGATATGAAACAAATGTTCCATACCATATGAATAGTATCTTTCTTAGTAATGCTTATCATTTAGAAAGTTGAATTGAGTCTCTCTGCCAGGTCCTTATTGTATGCAACTGAATCAAGGATATAGAGCTGAACAACCTCCTCTCTTACCTTCTAGAAATCAAAGTTCCCACTTAGGTGTTTATGCTCTGTCTCATTTACAATTCAGATCTCATTTCACTTCTTAAGAAAGTCCCTAAGTGTCAAATTTTAAAACAGAATAAATAAATTTCTAATCTAAGTAAAATGCATTGATTTATCCATTATAAGCATAATGAATTAAATGAACAAATACATATAATGCAAATGGAGGTTTGCAGTGCCTACCAACATCTACTACCAGCTCTACAGAAAATCTACAGCTCTGAGTCAGATAAACAGGATCTATAAAATATGTCAGAAAATAAAGTTTTTCATTGAATATAAACAAACTCAAAAAATGGTTTAAGATAATAAGAGGAAACATAAACCTTCCCTATTCTCCATATGCATAAAAATTCCATATCTTTGCAATACTTTAATGCCCAGGATTTGGGCACCATATTCAATACTGAAGGGTAAATATATGCAAAAACATCAAATGTAATTTCTCTCTTTATCAGGTATCCCTTCTTCAAATGCCCAAGCATTGAACTGAAACAAGGGAGAGGAGATTTAGCAATCTTTCTGATATCAGAAGTGGTGGTGATCTTATTACTTTCTCTTTCTCATTTTCTTTCCTCTTGCCCTCCTTGAATTATTGTACACTCTCAGTAAAATAATTTAACTATGCAGCACGTAGGTAATTGTGTTTTAATTTTTTTCCTGTGACTTAGATTTGCATCCTTCATGCAAATGCCCTCAATTTCAGGCTAGTGGACACAGTCCCCTTGCCTTTTTTCTTCTTTTGGCACTCTGTGTGACATGTTTGCAGTTCCAAATTAATGGGAATGGAAAAAAAGAGCCTTGGAACAATAATGAAATAGTCAAGAGGGCAGACAAGTTTGCTTTCTTCATATCCTTTTTCTTCTCCAAGTCTCAGGATCTTTCTGTAATATCTTTCACATCATCCATCACATCCAGGGACTTCATGACTCATTACCTCCTTTTTCCAAAAGGCGATCCTCCAGGGGTGTGCCTGCTCAGGACACCTGGCCCAGAGAAAAGGAAGGCAGAGTCAGATGTTCCATCCACTATGAGGCACAGGATTTTCAAATCCTAACTTTTATCTAAACTCGAAAACTTTTTTTTTTTTTCAGTCACTGGAGAAAAAATTCTAACCAGTTCTATCTATTTTCAAATGGTTTAGTGATCTCAGAGTCATGAATTTACTTTTCTTTTAGTTGAAGTACCATTAGCCTATTATCTGAAACAGCTAGGTATTTGTGGTGACTTAATAAAATGCAATTTCCTTTACTTTTTCATTACAGTAATCCTCATTAGTCAATGATACCAAGTTAATCAAACACCAGAAGGGAGATTTGTAATCCAGCATTTTAAAACTTGACAACATATGCTCTTTGCTTGCTCTGATTGTTATTTCCGTAACAGAAATTCCTCTAGAATCAAATTGTAAGATGAACAATAAATGCAAGGAAAAGAACTTTGCAGAGGCTTTTTGTTGGTTTTGATTGTTTATAAATAGTACTACTGTTTATAAATAAGTTTCACTCCAAACAAATTCCAGCTGTTAAGGAAAATCCATCCATGTATGTTGACAGAAGGTAGTTCAGGAAGCCCCTCATGAATAAAATGCTTACTAAATCTCAACTCCTCTGTTCAATATATTGGTTTCTCTTTCCACATCAAAATATTCTTTAAAACAATAAAATGTGAGGCAAAGAATAAATGAAAATTGTGATTAAACTCTGCAGAATTTAAGCTGGATTTTCCTCAGGATATAACCTGAAGTAAGCAGCTTCAATACTATTTCTTAATAATTCTGAGCTTCCAGAAACTATTTGATTTTCTTTACTAGCCACCAGGTGGCAATCATAAACTTTCATAAACTTAGCCTGCTCCATCAACTCTTCTGAAGCAGCTACTGCAGACAGAGAATATGCAGTATCTCCATGGTGACTATTATACTATGTTGTTTGTCATGGATGGAACTATTTGAAACCATGTTCATGCTCCTAAATTACATATTTTATCTCATTAATTCCTGAGCAGATAACCGTGAAAAAAATGTGTTCTCCTGGAAGATGCACTTTGTCTTTAAGAAGAGCCTGTAGATAGTTTATTATCCATGTGGTATTTTCAGCTTTCTGGACAGTGATCATAGTGAACATTCCTGCAAAAAATCTATATGGATTTTTAAATTGCCTTTTCTACTCAAGTAAAATATCTACTTTAACAAAAATTCTGGCTGAGTACTTGTTTTTTTTCTGTCTTCTGTCAGGGCTTTGAGGAAGACATTGCAAAGCTATGACAGGCACAGAAAAAGATTCTGCCCTTTCCATCTCATGTCATTTGGTTTTTAAAGAGCTGAGAGCAGCTTGTAAAGAGCTGTAACAGCAGCTTGACTTTCAGCTTCATCATTACACTGAAAAATAAAGATGGAAAGCTCTGGTCTGCATATTTATTCCATTTTGAATACTTCTGTTGAGATATCACTAGACATCAGCACTTTTTTTTTTTTCAAAACTGTTTTAAGATCTTAAACCAAACTGACTTTTAGAAGGACTTTTTGTTTGGACAAAAAAAAAATTCCCTAACTTGTATTTAATCTTGTTTCTCTTTCAGATCTATTGCAACTCAATCTTTACCTGTAGATCTTTCATTCTTAGTTCCCATCTCTTTATATTCCCTTGAAACTGTCTTATACTTAGTTGTGAAAACAACTAAGAAAACAGAGATGTACAAAATACATTGATTTTACCTAATCTGATCAGTCATGTATTTTGATTGTTACACGTTTTTCTCTTAAAAAAAAGGAAAAAGCCATAAAAAAAACCAAAATATGGATTATAAAAGTAACTAAAGATACAATAAGAATGTCTGTAAAAGAGAAATTAAATTATTAGAAATAATAAGAGAAGTCACGTGGAGGGCGGGGGGAGGGCTGGCGGGGAGGAGAGAGAGAGCAGATTAAGAATTGTTGGAAGCCCTCATATCAGTTACAGAGAAAAAAATCCATCCTCCAATAGGCTTGAAGGACATCAGATTCAGACCATGGAAATAAGAGACTTTTGTACTCAGTGTCCTGTTTGCTGGCGAAAGTCACTTTCAGTAACAGCAGTGTTAACAGGATGTGAAAAAACAGTAATGATGAGATCATTTCAATCAACATGAGGTAGGAAAAAGATAAGAGAACATTATAGAATGACCCTGTGAGTTAGATCTTTACCATTTTCTCTATTAAGTGCCAACAGGCATCCTTCTGGAGCATTTCTTAGGTACAAGGTAGGAAGCTGGTAGTCCAGTCGTATGATTTGATGTAGAAATTCCTGTCATCGTGAAGTCTGTGGTGTTCTTGGGCTTTTTACTGTCTCCCAAAGCACACACCCTTTTGTACCTCGTCCCTGGACAGAGTCAAATTTCCAAAGTCAAGTGCATTTTCATTACAGTTTTAAATACTCCTCTGTCATTCAAAGACAAACTAAAATTCACTATTAACAGTTAAATTCAGAAGTACAGATGTTTAATATTACTAGTTCTAAAAAAATCATGTAATTTATGGTTTTAAAAAGAGAGGGAGGGAGACAGACTATCTTTATGCAGTCATCATAAAAAATACAAGGACGATTTAGATTTCTGAATTTGAGGCAGTTTTCACTGTTGATAACTTGTAATTCTCTGTAGGAGCCGTTAGATGGCAGTGTTGTTACAGTAATGGAAGCAACCACTCCTGGTTTTGTCAGAAACCATCACTTCAATCCAACATTACAAAGTCAAAGCATAATTACCACTAATGCTCCCCCTCTCTTGAGCAATGCCATCAGGGTATATCTTGCAAATGAATGGAAACTGTTAATTATAATTATATTAGACACCCATATTGTACATTTCAGCAGTGCTGCTATTGTCTTTGGATCTTTGTTTATCATTACACAGGAGATATTAAAGTAAAAAGATGAAGACCACAGTGACAACACTCCTTTATAGTGTGAAAATTATGCATCCTTTTTCACTAACAGCTCAGCCCAATAATTTGAAAATGCTTTTAATTGGATTATTCGGTGCCCATATTTGACACGTCAAATAAAAAAAAAAAAAGAGAATGTTTAATTAATCTTTCTTTTTAGATTGTTTGCAATCTAATTAAGATGCTTGCTTTCATTTACAAAGCAATAATATTTCATATTCATTTTGCCTTGAAACATATCTCTTCATTTTCAACCCAACCTCCAGGGAACTATTTCAAATACAGCTATAATACATGTATAGTACAAAATCCCATCTCAGAAGAAACTGGGGACTAGCTTGTACTTTCTTAGCTCTTCATCCTCTCCTCTTCACACCAGTTTTTCTAGCTCTGTTTTCCTCTTCACAAAAACCCTCATTTATTCTTCGCTTCTTGACCTTTCCTGAAAAGACCTGTCATGTTTCACTCAGCATTTTATTTAGCCGATCTTCCACAATCTGTCTGCTGCACCTCCCTGCAAATCTTCAGTTATGCTCAATCCTGACTGCTACACTGAGTCTCCAGTGAGTTACATTATTCAAACTTCTGGGTCTTCCAAGAACTTGCCAAAATTAGTATCAGGAAAATATCATCTTAAGAACCCAAAAAAACATTAATTTGTGTCACTTTATACCAGTTTGACTAAATGACTGCAATGCCAATCTCTGCAGTGGTGATGCAACTGTACTGCTGTAGAAGGCTTCCTGCTGGTTGTAAGCACACATCTTTTTCCAGCTACAGCAGGGCTGATAAGATGATACAGCCTGCAGGAGATCCTTACTCAGGTCCTAGCAAACATCTCTACCAGGGTTTTCTCCACCTAAAAGTCAACTTCTCCAATTCTAAATTGTGCCCTTCAATATGAGCCAGATCTGCAATGAATTGTTCATAAGTTTGAACCAAAAAAACACATCAAGCATGCAACTTTCCCTAATCAGACCAGGATCATATACAGGAAAAGAGCTATCTCACAGGAGTGCAAAATACAGGTTTGAGGACACAGCTTATCGTCACTGTAAGCAACAGAAGGTTGTTCAAAAAGACTTTTACTGCCCTGAATCATACTGTTAAATACTTGGCTGCTCCTACCCATTGCAGAAGGCCATCTGAGTGCCATATAGATATTTCTTCTGTCATTGTAAGGCGACGCCTGGATATCTTTCTTTTTGGAAAAATAGAGTTCCTTCCTTTCTCTTTCTCTCTCTCTCTCTCTTTCTTTCTCTCTTTCTTTCTTTCTCTCTCTCTCTCTTTCTTTCTTTCTCTCTCTCTCTTTCTTTCTTTCTCTCTCTCTNCCCATGTCTCACAGAGTTAATCACCCATTGTGTGAATCCCCGCCCTGTGGGAGGGACTGGGTGCTCCCTGAGGGTACATAAACGGGGCTCAGAAGACCTTGAGCATGACTTGTTGGATCCAGAGGAGCAGCAGGACCTCGAAAGGAGGAAACCACCGCTCTTGACCAGAGTACAACCATTACTCCTGGCCAGACCACAACCATCATCTGCACCAACAGGTTCTTCACTTCCTTCTGCTTTGGACTCAGGGGAACCACACGGGTCTCAGCACAAGGGCTAACAAACCCCTTTGGGCTTGTGCCCCGGGACACTGGGTTATACTGGGGTTTGGTGAGGTGAAAGCAGTTTTCTCTTTGTGTCAGTGTATTTATTGTAATATCTTTCATTAAATTGTAACTCTGACTTATAAGCTCTCTTGTGGGGGGTCCATTTCTTCTTCTGGTTTACCTTTAAACCAGCATACCCTCTTTCCCTCCTTCTTTCTTTCTTCCCTTTCTCCTCTTTTTTCCTTTCTTTCCTTTCTTTCTTTTTTTTTTCTTTCCCCCCCCTAGTGCAACTTTACAATTTTCCTCAAATCTAAACTGGACTGCTGCCAGGATTTCCACCATGTGGCCAATAGTCTGGAAGATCTAGGAGCTGCAAGGCCAGCTGAAGTACTCAGGGATGTGAGGGACCAGGAGTACAGCAGGGAACCTCAAAGACTTCACTGGAAGCAGTTTTCCTTGGCCTTCCCACGTTACCAGCACTGCACAAGCTTGCTATGGGGAGTACCAAGGAAGCAGAAAGCCGTCTGCTAATGAAACAGATTTTTCCTGGATCCAATTGGGAAATTAGAAGAATTTGACATGTTTTGGTGGAACATTTGAAATGTTGTTACATGTACTTTTCCCAGTGGAAGGTTCCCAGACAGCTGTCATAAATTCAGACCAAAAGAGATAAACAAACAAACTGAAGACACCATAACCATTCTCTTCTCTTCCTTGCATTAATGCCTCAGAAACTCATTTGCAATAAAATTCTTTGAGTGCGTTCACTTTATCTGAACTCAGGGACAATTCTGTTGACATTTTTTCCAGTCTTCAGCTAGAAAACATCTTCCAGAAGAAGTGATAGAGATTCTGCATGGACATATGATGAATATGCCTTCATTCATCTGCAACACCCAGACATATAATAACTATTCTCCACATTAGCAATTACTCATAAACAATTATTAGACCAATGTTGACATTGCTATATAATTCAGAGCCAGCTCCCATGTCCTTTCTATGTCTCATATGGATATACATGTATACATTCGCACATATAATTATCAAGAAAGCAAATTATGGAACAGAAGTGACAATTGCATATTTATGACTGATCATTATGGATGATCTTACTCCAACATCTTTAAGGTTGATATTGTGGCCTGACATAGTCATCCAAAGCTTCTCATGGAGAGAACTAGAAACTTCTTGAGTGAGTTGTATTCCAATGTTCTCAAGGTAAAAACATCTAAGAGAGGCAAGACAAACTACAGCCTAAGAATGCTTCTTACTCTTTGCTGAATATAAACAAATCTTGAGTACACAGGTAAAACCTGGACTTATAACTTTGGAAGATTTAAAGTTGGTTGAAGTGTGCCCCAGTCTGTAATCCCCATAGAGACAAACAGAGTCCTTCTCTCATACAGAAATATTTCATTCAAGTTACTGGAAAGCCATTCTGGTTATGTATATACCCATCAACCATAATGTTAGTATTGACCTCTTTGATCTCAATGGAACTTCTTTATCAAAGTCTGGTAGTATAATGTCCCATGAACATATTATATTAGAAATCCATTTCACACTTGTTCTCATTTAAAGTCAAGATTCAGTTCAAAGTTTTTTTGTTCTTTTATTCAAAGCTGTGCAGGAAAGAGTGACCTAAGACATTTACATTTATTTAGGGCAACCATTTTTCACTTGAACATGAAAACCTGTCAGCAGAGAGACAATTGAAAGTAAGAAATAATTTCATACAGAACTCTCCATAGGAGAGATATTACATATGTACAGTATCTTAATGGCCAGTTCAAAAGGTTGTTGGAGCTCCCAGTCAATCTCATAGGTTTTTATAGAGAGTTTTGCTACATTTTATTTGATTCTTTGTGTTATGTATGCATATACAGCAAATCTGTATTTGAAAGTAAGGACAAGGAGATGTAATTCATTTCATACACGCATTAATCTCACATTTTTATTATTTTCGGTAAGCTCATGCATTGAAAAATAGACATTCAAAATTTTAATTTTTTTCACACAGAAGGAATTTTAAAATAACATATGTCTCTTCAGTTGTTTAGGAACCATAGAGACTATAGTTAGTGATAAATGCTAAAGTGTTGTGAGCTTTTCTGACTGTGTTGTTCACGAAGTTGGATGAAGAGAGAAAAAGAAACAAACAAAGGGAGAGAAAGAGAGCAAGCATCCAAGTTTACAATTCTGTTTCTAAGAAAGTAACAGCAGGGAAAATGTAAAATAATGGGCATTCATCACTCCAAGGACTCAAAGCACAGAAAGCCACATACAAATACACTGCAAATAAAAAAGATTTGATAGGCATCTGCTTAGATCAGGTCTGTATTTAGGTCAAATGATTTTTCTGACATAATCCAACAGAAAAAGAAGGATTCCATACAAAGATGTATGATAAGTAAATGCAAGGCCATCAAAGATCTTGAAACTGAAGAGCTGAATTCAGAGTAATTATGAGATTTTTTTCATTTATGCTTTTCCTTAACAAATTCTTTTGTTTCATGGAATTCATCCATTATTTTTTATATGGGAAAAGATAGATTTTAATGATTTTTTTTTTCATTTAGCAATTCACATTTGAAAGGCAGAATAATAAAGCAGAAAATTGCACTTTTTATTTTCTTTAGTCAAATCCTTATTATTTCCTCACTCTACTTTGTGCCCTAGTTACTTCCCTGCAAGGCTACTACAAGTCAATTGTAGAAAGATATTTCACCCTGTCAAAATAAGATCATAAAGTCAGAGAGGGTAGGATTTTAAAGTATGCCAGAGCTCACATCTGTGAGGCTTATACAGGATCCTTCTAAGGAAGCCATTAGTGAATCCCATTGTGATGCATGTAAGGACACAGATCTACTAGAGGTGGTCCAGCATGCCTTGGTCCTGCTTGATTGCTCATCAAGGCTAAAGATTCCAACATTACAGGGGTGACCCCATTGGAAAACACACTGAAAATACCCTCCATTTTTCTACAAATGATACATTTTGTGTTCATCAGGTCCTTCAGACAGAAAAATGTGACCTAGCTCTAGTATTGAACAGTAATTTGGATACCAAACATGAATGACAAAATTCTGCTAGTTGGGCACTTTTACTAGTCAGGCAAGTAAAAGTCAGGTGTTCCAATTTAGGATAATGTAGCTACTGAGTTTTACTAGTAGATTTAGTCTTACATATCAAAGATGAACAAAACAAGTCTTACAGATCACCTCACCAAGACAGACAAACAGAAATTTGCTCAAGAAAGATTTCAAATGTCTTTGGAGATTGATTGTGATCAGGCAACTCAAGAGTTCATGCGTATATCTGTATTTAAAAATCCTCTGCAAAGAGATCCTGTCATGACTGTGAACAAGAGCAGGGATGAATATGCTAAACACTTTTAATAAAACTGCTTCTCTCCTTGTTTCAAAGCCTCTCTTTTCACAGAGGAGTCTCCCATCCTCTCAATTTCTAATTTGTCCGTGGCTGCTACAGTTGATCAGCCTCCTTGGCCCTGATTACATCTACTGCTGCAAGACCACTCAAGAAACCCTCTTTTCTACTGCCTAGTGCATTTGTATTAAACAATGTAATGAGGCGTATTGTAGTAAACAATATAACCAGAATAACACAGTAATTGGGGATGGAGTTAGGAGAAATGATTTCTTTAGTGCTCTTACATTTTAAACAGACAGAGTTTTTAATTTTTCTGGTTTTTTGTGTTTTGGGTTTTTTTTAATCAGTCCCTTGAATCTCCAGAGCCTTCCTCCCTTCATCTGATCAGCTGGGTAATTTAATTTAGCAGTGAAGAAAAAAAAAATTCAATTGGGTGCTGCTTTGTTGACTTGATAGTATTTTTCAATGCAAAATGAAACTAACCCACTGAAGAGCTGTGGGAGAGAGTGTAGTGCAGGCAGAATGCGGAAGTTTAAAAGCTGCTTTATTTTTTTCATTCTTCCACTTCAGACATTAAGCAGCCCTCAGTTGTATTTTCCAAGATAAAATAAAGCTGACAAGATGACAGGGTTGAGAGAAATAAGGCTTTATATATGGGAAGAAGACAGAGTAATCAGAAACAGAGTTCAAAATGGACAAAAAAGTGATTGTGAAATAAAAAGGGACTTCTTCCCTTATAATACAAATTAAAAAGAAAACAAAAAACACCCAACAAATGTATTTGATTTTCAAGCTAATATCTGATAAAACTCTTTCAAGACTAAAAATCAGAGTAAAAGATTCCTCAAAGTCTTTTGTATTGCTAGTAGCAACTGATTTCAGGGTTTGAATCTCTGGGTTTTATGGACTCTAAAATAATGAAAAAAAAATGGTAGGGTCTAAGTTCAAAGGTCAAATACAACTCTTGAAATATAATTTTTCTCTACAAGCAGACAAAGAAAATGGACAACCTAGTATAACAAGGATAAGGCCATGCCCGTTCAAGCACCAAGGTATAGGCAGAGCCAGCAGATCAGTGTTCAGGCCACATCCAGTACTCACTTTTTGCTGGTTTGTTTTGCTACCTGAGTCAGAGACAGGGCTTCAGGGCCAGTTAAATTAAAACAGATGATGTCAGAGCACAAAGAGTAGTGGAGACCCGCTGCCTGACCATCCAACTTAGCTTCTCCCTTAAATTGTAAAATCAAGCAACCTATTCTGCCAAGCTCTGACACAAGGTTTTCAGGAAGAAGGATTGACACCTGTGCACATATAAGGAGTTGGACAGTTTAAAACTGGGACAGGTTAAGCCCTTATGAAAGTGTAATGCATAATAGAAATGTACTTGGTCACATAACACAGGTATGAAGCAAGCAGAGGTGCATGTCAACCACCGTTTTAGCAAAGGCTGCTTAAACCAAATCCTAGAGCACAAAGCTTTCTTGGATGGAATAGGATGGCAAGGAGGAAATGATGTAATAAATGACTGGAACCACAAACGTGTAGGAAAGGATGTTTTTCCTTTGCTTGCTTATTACACACCAAATGTTTTCACTGCTGTTACTCATGGAAATTTCTCATTACATTTTAACTTCCTCTAGTGCTGTGTCTACTCTTTTGAGATCAAACAGCTGAAAGTGGCTTTGCCCCATGTTACAGAATGAACTTAAAAAGTAAGGCAGTGACATTGATTTCTAGAAAGAATGCCAGGCCCAATTCTCCAGCTGTCTTGAGAATTACTTTAGCAACAAATTTCCAGTGATGCCTTAGAGTTTTCATGAATTTGTAGATTTTTATACTTCTAGGCAGTTTCTCACATATAGCATAGCTTGCAACCTCTAACCCTGTGCTAGCCGTCTTAAGGGTCAGATAATAGCTGGAACACTGTGCAGGGAAAACATGCACCAGAGCTAAGGCAACTAGATACCATGGTAGTCAAAACAAGAAAGCAAAGCCCAGCAACCTTGGAGAAGCTCCAATAAGGGAAAGAGGCATAAAGTAAGGGGTCTTAAGACCTCCAACTCAATTCTAGGAGATGCGTGCCATGAGGCGGAACCAAGGGAAGCTCTGGGCATGGACATAATCTTAGATTGGATACAACCTTTAGATATGCTAACTGAGTAGAGTTATAAAATTAGTATGCTACAACGTAGACGAGGCTTTTCTGCTTTCTCCAGCTCCTACACTTTATTGACATTTTTCTCTCTCTCTCTCTCTCTCACACACACACACACACACACACACACACAATTCTCTGCTGCCCAGCCTGGTGTGTTACCCGGTGTTCCCTTCCCAAAAGGGCGGGGCGGGAAGAGCTCAGAAGAGCTCTGCTTGCAAAGGGGGGTTTCTCTCTCTCTGAGGTGGGGGGAGAAGATGTTTCCCCTTCCTTGTTGTCCTGGACTGAACCTCAAGTCCTGCTTGAAGGAAGACGAGACTGGTAATGGGAACTGGATACCAGCATGAGGAGCTGGAGTAGCTGAGCTGCAGGGAAGCAACTGTAAATGGGAGTTTCTCCCTTGTTTATAGTGGGTTGCAGGTGAAATGACTTGGGCCCAGATGTTGCAAGAGTCGTGTTCTCAGCCTGTGGGTGAAAGGGTCTTTCACCTGGGAGGGACAAGTTGTTGTCCCTTGTTTGCTTCTGTAAGACATAGCAGAGTGGCTCAGGGGGTTGGCTGGATACAGCCAGGAATGAAATGAAAGGGGCGCCTTTCAGATTAATTTACTCTGCATGTTTTGAAGTGGTGGTGGCTGGAAAAGAGCTCACATGGTATTCCTGAGGCCGTGAGTTCATCCTAGCACCGGTATTTTCTATCTGTTACTTACCAACACGTGTTGTACTCTTTTATACTTTTTATACTTTATATACTCTTTTATACTCCTTTATATTCTGCACCCCAAAACCCCATGAGTAAAAGAACTCTTCTCTATTTTACGCACATAAAGTTGTCTTGGAAAGTTTTTTCCCCTTTCCTTAAGGCAACACCAGAAATGAACAAGACGTATGAAGGGAACATCATCACATAAATACCTTGTTCTTTTCTGCTTTTGACAACAGCCAGAGACTTAATTCTGACCATGAAGAAATTTTGGTCTGATTCATGATGTCCAATCTTGCATATTTATATGATAGCTCAAGTCTCAAGATAATATGATACTTTAAGCCTAGTAATATTTCCAATGACTTCAGATTTGTCTGTACTACTGCCTTAATATTGTGTTTCTAAATTGCTCTAGTTGACTTAGGCAGTCAAGTCTTTCAGCTTTAAAGGTATTGTGTATGGGAATATGGAATTTAAAAACAGTATTCCTTGAAAACTAGAAAGATAAATCCTGGGAGGACTACAGACAAATTGTCCAAACAGTCAGGGATTTGGTTAAGAAAGCTAAATCACTGACAGAAGTAAATCTGGCCAAGAATGTCAAAGGTAAATAAAATGGTACTTTAGGTACAACAACAATAAAAGAAAGAATAGGGAAATGTGGGTTCTCTCTGGAAGGACATGGGAGACCTGTGTTTCCAGGACATGGAGAAGGCTGAGGTATTTGATGACGTTTTTTGCCTCAGTCTTCACCAGCAGGTGCTCCAGCCAAGCTGCCCAAGCTGCAGAAGGTGAAAGGAGGGATTGGGCGAATGAAGAACCACGCACTGTAGGAGATCAGATTCAAGAACATCTAAGGAGCCTCAAGATACACAAGTCCATGGGACCTTATGAGATACATGTATGGGTCCTGAGGGAACCGGCTGAGGAAGTGACTAAGTCCTTATCTATTGCATTTGAGAAGTCATGACAGTCCAGTGATGTTTCCATTGCCCGGAAAATGGGAAACATAACCCCCATATAAAAACAGGAAAATAAGGAAGACCCAGGGAAGTAGAGGCCGGTCAGTCTTACTTCAGTGTCTGCCAAGAGCATGGAACAAATCCTCCCGGAAACTATGCTAAGACGCATGGAAAATAATGAGATGGATTGGTGACAACCAACATGGCTTCCCTAAGGGAAAATCATGCCTGAGAAAATTGGTGTCCTTCTACAATGGATTTACAGCAATGGTTTACAGACATGGTGCACAAAGGAAGGGCCATCTACCTCGACTTGTGCAAAGTGTTGGACATTGTCCCATACAACATCATTGTCTCTAAACTGGAGAGGAATGGATTCAATGGATGGCCCAGCTGGTGGACAAAAAATTGGCTGGATGGTCATGATCAAAGAGTCGTGGTTAATAGCTCAATGTCCAAGTGAAAGGCAGTGATGAATGTAGTCAGTATTGGGACCAGCATTTTTTAACAGCTTTGCTGTTGACATGTACAGCAGGTATGAGTGCATCCTCAGCCAGCTTACTGACTACATCAAGCTGTTTCATGTGGTTGACACACTGCAGGGAAGGGATGCCATCCCAAGAGACCTTGACAGGATTGAGGTGGACCTGTACAAACCTCATGAAGCTCAACAAGGCCAAGTACAAGGTCTACACTTGGGTGAGGAAAATTCCAAACACCAGTACAGGCTAGGGGGAGAATGAACAAGATGAGCCCTCTGGAGGAAAGCTTGGCAATGCACACTTGCAGCCCAGAAAGCAAACTGCTTCCTGGGCTGCATCAAAAGTGATATGACCAATGGAAGTTATTCTCTCTCTCTATTCTGTTCTTGCAAAACCTCAGCTGCAGTGTTTCACCCAGCTCTGGGATCCCTAGCACAAGAAAGACGTGGACTGACTGGAACGAGTCCAGAGAAGTGCCACTAAGCTGATCAGAGGGCTGAAGCACCTCATATAAAGACAGGCTAAGGAGTTAAGCATGAAGAGAAGGCTCAGTGGAGAACTTATAGTCCCTTCCAGTACCTAAAGGGCACTTAAAAGAATGTGGAGAGGAACATTTTACAAAGGCATGTAGTGAAAGGGCAAGATGGAAAAGGCCTTAAGCTGAGGGACGGTGGGTTTAGATTAGATAAAATGACAAAATTCGTTACTGCTAGAGTTATGAGACACTGGAAGAGGTTGTTCAGAGAAGCTGTTGACTCCTCAGTCCTGGAGGAGGCTTTGAGCCTCTGGATGGGGCTTTGAGCAATCTGGTCTTGTGGAACGTGTCCCTCCCCATGGCAGGGAGATTTGAGCTAGATGATCTGTAAGGTCACATTCTAGCCAAACCATCCTATGATTCCATGATTCTATGACTCTGTGATTCTATAATTCTATAATATCAAGTACAAATTTTTACAACATAGATTCCTTGGAATCTTAAATAGTTGTGCTTGTTTGTCTGTCTGTTTGTTTGTTTTTTCATAGTGGAGATGTATCATTGCTTACCAATTCAGTTCTGTTATCTTGAAACACGCAGGCATCATGTACCCACACTGAAGATGGGGATTCAGTCACTTCTTTTCGTGAAGAAGCATATTTTATTCCTCTGCTGTTTATCCAGGAAAGAACTCTTACAGAAAAAAAAAGAAGTAGCATAAATACAAATTTTACAGTACTATATTTTAGAGAAGAAAACTTCCAGAAAGAACCTCCAGAATTTGCTCTCTGGAAAGTATAAAGATAATGGGCAAGCATTAGAACAGTACAGAAGATAGGTATTTCTTATAAACAGATACAGCTATTGACTAGCACGTATTACCTCTTACATCCTTGAGCAATGTATAATATCTAATTGAGCATTGTTTCTCATTTCTCACAGGTACTGCAATGTCCTTAGATTCATCAGGTCGTGAGAATTAAACACTTGTAAATAAATGCAGTAGGTTCCAATATTCATTTCTTAACCTCTCATAAAACTAATTTAGATTCCAGATGAAGAATTCTCCATTATTCATAAGAAGTAATAGGCTTATAAATTCATTAATTTTGGATAGGCTTTTTTTTCCCCCCCTAGCAAGTTAATAAACACAGTTTTCAGTTAGCTTCCTGCCTTTCCTTAAGCAGATAGGAAAGAGCTGGTTCCATTACATTTTGTCTCAATTTAATCCCTCACTGCTACAAGAAGTGGAAAATGCAACTAAATGCACTTCTGAAACCTTTCCCCAGAGTGCTGTTTACAATATTGTCTGCATTAGGCAGTCTATGTGAGATGATGTATCTGCTCTTACATACTCATGATAGTGTTAAGAAACTTTAAAAAAAAGTATTTTTTTAGTCAAAGAATATTCACTCCCCAAATAAACAAACAAAATCCCAATTAAAACAGCCCCACCCCTCTCCTTTTAGTATAAAAGGATGTTTATGAAGAAGGGGTAATGTCATACATGGATTCCTGACAGGTTTACAAGCAGATCATTGCCAAATATGTCTCAGTTTTTGTTGTCCTGCTGTTTTCTCCCTCCCACAAAACCAAGAGGCCTGTAAACTTCCAGATTACTTCAGTTGACCCCATACAAATTTCATATGCTTGTAATTTTCCCTATTTGTTTATTTATTCCAATCAAGAAAAAGAGGACTGATGGTTTTGACATTAAATATGCCCTAAACATGTTATCTCCTCAGGCAAACTGTGTCTAGACAAGCAAGAAGGGATGTATTTGTATCCCCTTCTATCTGCAGATTTTGCATCTAAGGTAATCATCCAAGGTCTTTTTCTTAATTATTGGGGGGTAAAAAAAACAGGGATTTTTAATGATTGAGTCCTATGACTTTTTCAAGCCTTGTACCTTAGGATGGGATAATTTGCAACTATTTGTTGAACAGTTACTTTCCTAAATTATCCTACATTTAGGATCATGTGATTAAGCCTCCAAAGTCACTAGTTGTTTGTTGGTTTTTTTTAAATCTTAGTCATCTAATTGAAAACCGTCAGAAAACACTGGTTTGACATTCTAATGAATTAAATATCAGTTGCTCAAATAACTTTTCTAACACAGAGTGAGAACTGTCAAAATAATAAAAGATTACACAAAACTAATAAGGTTAAAAAAGAAAAAGCACTCAACAGGTAAGCATCACAAATGATCTAGTATACTATTGTCAATTTTCTAGAAGAATCTTCACCAAAGACTCTTAGAAAAAGTCTAGGGCTTTTTTTCTTCTATGATAAGAAGTGCTTTTATGGATAGGCAAGTGATCTATAAATAAGATACAAAGATACAAAATGCACATTCAATATCCAGAAAAATGGCATGTAGAAGCAGCATTATTTCAAACCTGGTCTACCATTTCTACAATCTGAAGTAATCCTAAATATACTGGGGAAAAATAAATAATTGGGTGTAAAAGTTGCAGGTGACAAAGAATAATTTCAAAACTCAGGTATAAAATTTAAAGTGAGAAGTCCCAGAAGATTTCATAATATATGGTGAAGTAGATAGCAAAATAATACCTGAAACTCAGCATCACTGAGCAGAAAGTGTGGAAAAGTACAGCTATAAAAACATCTGCATAATGGCAAGTTCTAAATTTGATATTACTTACTCAGATAAGCATAACAGTGTCACAGTATATCACTCCCAAAAATATCCAACCTGGTAGTCAGAAGAAGTGAGGCAAAATGACAGAACATAAAGAATCATGAAGGAAGGAACTGGAAGCAAAGTAGAAGTTTTACTCTCATTATGCTATTGTATAAATCTATTATAAGTCCCCATCTATGAATACTGCATGAAATTTTTATTGCTCCCTCTCAGAAACTTAGGGAGAAATTAGAAAAGATAGAGATAATGGCAGAGGTAAGGAAGAGTAGATGCCTTCTGCTGAGAAAAAACTAATACAGTGTTAGGGTAGATAACAGTTAAATCATGCATGGCAAGGAAAAACTACTAAAGAATGACTATTCACTGTTCTTTGCCACACAAAACTGAAAAGCACCTACTGATATATATCATCATGCAGATGCCATTAAAGAGAAATAACCTTTCAGGGAGAGGACAATTAAACTGGAGAGGGTGGTGGAAGCTGAGCAAAAGCTTACCAAATAGGATTGATTACACTGGGAAGGGGCCAAAAGAGTGGTCAAAACTGAATTTCTGACTTCATATCTGGTCTTATCTGGAAAGTGGAAAAATATGCAAAGGAACAATGTTTGCTATTTTCTTGCGCATTTCCCCCAGGTATCCACTGGTATATTATTTAACAATTATCTTCTCAATCTCCTCATTCAAATGAAATTTCTGACTCACTCTGATTGGCTGGCTAGGGGGGAATTCACTCCCGGGGGGGAAAAAATGTTAACTGTCAGAACTTATGAATCAAAAACTTAATTCTGTACTGAAAGAGGATGTGCTTTCTTGAAAACCACATATTTACTCTGACATGTTAGAACTACATTTTCAACAATCTTTAAGTTGCTACAGCCAGTATATTTCTTTGACTGCAGCTTGTTTTGTAACCCAGTAAAAAGTAGAAATTTTTAAATTGTGCATATTTCATACAGCAGGATTCTAGTTTTGGTGACAAAATCTGAAAGCTGAATGTTTTGTCTCTACAGTGATAGCTTACTTTTCTGAAGGTGTAATTGTAAGGCAGAACCAAAGGGTGCAAATCAGTGTCTCTCCTGTTTTACACTCCCTCCAACAGAAATTCAAATTAAATAATATGTATTTTTAAATTTAAATTAGTTCAAGTTGTAAACATGTGAGATCTCATACTGACTTGCAGGAAAAGAGCTACTGGTCATTCCTTTTTTATTGCAATATAAGAATACACATTCCTAGTCTTCCAGACATTTATTATCTGCTATTATTTAGCCTTGATCCTTGTTTGGATTATGTTGCCAAGCAACTTGTGTAATGTACTTGATAGACTTATAGATTCAGGGTCACAGAGAGATATTTAATACTGAACTCTTAAAAGAACTGAATTAAAGCTATTAAAATTATTTCTGAGGTCTTCCATATGCTTTTGGAGGAATGTGGAGGATTTTTGAAACAGTCTGAGAGATTGAAGCTTCTGATCTGGTAGTAGACAAATATGAAATAAGGAAAAAATTATACTGTACATATTTTTTCCCTGAAGGGACCCATATGCACAAAATTTCTGCCTTGGAATAGTTGTGCAAAGTGCATTTTTGCTTTTTTTGACATATCATGTCCTTTGATCCATGAAATGTAGCAGAGAATTAGGAAGACTGTTCAGGAGGGTTTCTGTGAATGCTTAAGTGTCTTCTCAGGTTTTTCTGCTTTTCAGTGGAGACTTCCTATGTTTTGAATCTATTTTGGTGCTAAGAGAGAAGAAGAAATTACCTCATATGACAAAAAGTTTAAATTAATTTTGTCTTCCCCTAAATTTCAAATGCCTTTCTGTGTTATAAATTGTTGCAATATTCTGAGAGAGGTTGGAACACGAGCCTTCACAACAGCAAGTTCTGTATCATAAATTAGATGGGAAATGGTACCTCAAAAGACACCCCCACAAGGAAAGGAAACTGTACAATTTTAAGCTATTGCACGCCTAAGATCAGTAGGAGGTTTTCAGGAAAAATAATTTTGGGTGGGTAGAAAATGAAAGCACAGCAGGGTCATCTATCCTTCTGGCACTTGAGAAATACCTTGCAATATACAGTTCAATTCCTTTCCAATTGTTCAGCTGTCTATATCATTAACCCTGCAGCCAAGAAAGTAAACAGACCAGCAGTTCTAAGACTGCCGTTCAACACCACAAGGAATTCAGCCTCATGTCCCTACCATTATCTCCACTGCTAATGATTTGGAAGAGGAATGTTTGGGTTGCTAAGACTTGAAGGTGGCAGGATTGGTGGTCTTTAGATTGCTAAATTGGACTGGACTCAGTTGTCCTCTGTTGCTAGCAACTTTTGCATCTACATTTGATGGGTTGGATTTCACTTTCATTTTTTAGCAAGCTAAAAGCATGGTGTTTGTTTTACTTCTATTTAACTTTGTGCAGTGTTCCTTTTGGGGTTCTTTTGCTTTTATCACAAAGTAAAACAGAGTATGTTGACTGCTGCAAAGAAAGAGGAAGTCTATAACAGAGCTTTTCTTCAGGAAAAATTGTTTGCATAAGAATTAATTGTCTCAATCTGTCAACATTTTGGCAAATGGGAAAAAAAAAAAGACTGAAGAATACGTCATCATCCCTATATAATAAGAGACCAGAAAGACTTGTTTGATTGGGATCAAGAGATCCTGGACAGATACTTACTCTGCAGTTTGCAATTCTCTATTGAACGAGAGCTTGTACACCAATTGTCTCACATCCTATTTTGGAATTATTCCTAAAAATAAGATTAATGTGTCCTAGGGAAGTTGTTCAGATCATCACTTTGTCACCACGTACAAATTATTCTACCTGCTGTTAATGAATGAATTCTTTGTATGGCTAATGAGGAAACAGAAAAGACTGGGGAGGAGGTAAGAATAAAAAGCAAATACCACCTTGGTTTTCTTGCTATGTAGGCACACATCTTTCTTGGTGTGTGAATGTTTCCTCTTCCCCCTGCCTGCATTAGCCTGCAGCCTGACTGCTGGGGCACTTTCCTGAAGCATGCAAGTGTCAGGGTTGAGACCATCTCTTTCCCAATTCCCACGGGACTACTGTAACCTCTTGGTACTTAAATTGAGGATAAATCAACCTTTTCTGGTGATGCTTTAAAAAAGCTGTGGCAACTACAAACAGATTCTGTGCAGAACTTGATCTCATAGGCTATAGAGAAGTCAGCCCGAGAAAAGCCTCACAGGGCGCTCAGGCAGAACGGTATCTTGTTTCTTAATTCCTGTTTTAGGCAGAGTTACAAATGCAGACACATAGATAGTGTCATATAACAGCCTCAAGTATTTTAATGTAAAAAGTAAGGCACATAGTTAATCAGATGACCGAGAAAGATTTTGCAGGATCTCCAGTCTGGATTTTGGTGTGTTAGTTCTTACACTGAGTCAGAGTTTAAAGTTTATATTCACTGCAACTAATATTGGCTGGCTAAATCGTTGACATTTTAAGTTTCCACAATCAGCTGTGAAAAGCATGGAAGCCACTCCAGGAAAGCAATTAATTTGATTCTGAATTAATCGGGATTAATTGTTTTCTGGAATTTCCCTACACTAGCTAGAGAGAAAGCCAATGCATCTTAGATTGGAAGCTTTGCTCTTGGAATACTGGAGAGATGAGGCATGCTGAAGAAAATTAAATTCTTTGGATTGGACTTAAGCCAGTAAAATGAATATTTTAATAGTATATTTTATTAAGTGTATAAAATTTTAAGAACAAGAAAATAGTCATCCTCTCAAAATTTTTGTGGTTTTGAGGACTTCTTAGAGGCTGCACTCATTCTAGCCTGTGAACATCCAATTTAAAGCAAAAGTTTAAATCCAGAAATATAGACACAATGAAAATTTACATTGAATTTTCAGTCTAAATACAACAAAAAGCGTTTTCGCAATCTCCTTAGAATTCAGTTCTTGTGATATTTGTATTTCTGTTTCTATTTCTGTGCTCAGTTCCTAAGCTTTTCACATGAGCACTTTGCATAGTTATTGAATGCAATTTCTGAATGTGGAGAGGTTCATCAGTGTGAAGGCTTTTTTAAAAGTAGTCTTTTCCACGCAGGAAATGGGAAAAGGAGGGTTATGGGTTTGAGTGATGTGCATTGTGGTACACCTGAAAGTCCTGCTTCAGTGTGTGCTAATGCTCCTTTCCTACCAAATTACTCTGGATTTCTGCCTTGTCACAGACAGTTCATATGGATTTTGCTGGAGAGAAGAATGCTCAGAAAATATTTTATCTCAAAAGTCAAATACATTGCATAATGGGCTTTACAAGCACATATGTGAATATGGGAGTTCAAATACAGCTATTATATGTCATGAGAGATATTCCCATCTTCTCAAGTACCACTAAAAGTATCACTTCCACTTTTCATCTCTTTCTTATTCCTTTGAATTTCTTAAAGCAATGTCCTTCCAATTGCACCACCTTCCTTTCTTTGGTCTTTGTACAGATCATTCTTTTTACTTCTTTCTCTTGTGCTTTCAGTTTTCATCTGACTCAAGCATTTTTACAAACTGCTGCCCTTTACAGCAGCTGCTAAACAGACAGTATTATTACCAGGTGGCAGAAAATTGAGAAATTATGTGAAATGCTCAGAATCCATTATTTTATACTGTCCATGAGTTTCCAGAGATCTAGACTACAGCTTCAACTAACAGAAATGCAATTACTACCCTTGCTAATTTTTTAGGAAAGAAAGATTTTTCAGGGCTCTGTGATGTGCTGTCTAGAATAAACTATCACACACTTAAAAAATACCAATAATTCCCTGTCTGCATACCTGTGGTCATTATGAGAATATAATTTTAGCATGGGTCAGTTAATTTTCACTGTAATTCTGAATTGCCCAGCATAGATTGCAAGACATCAAACTGACTTATCTGATGTCACTTTGAGGTAAGTAGCTATGGCAAGTAAGTATTCCCTATTTATATTCTTGACAGCAAAAAGAACTTTTCTCAAAAAAAAATTCCCCCAAATCTGTATGAATGAGGATGAAAATATAAATATTACACATTTGAAACTAGTACCTGAGTTTTGAGTGAGTTCATGAAATGTAATTTCATCTCTCTGAATTTCATTCAGTCAGTGCAGGTCTGTAAGGGGGATGCAATTTCACAGTTGATTTAAGCCAGCTTAAGAGCAAGTAGTCTCACTTCCTGCCCTTGATTATGTCTTCCCACCTCACTCTTATACTCCTGCTAGCACTCATGAGACTACACTTTTAGCTGAACAAGGGATCTGATCCAGCAGCAAATTTCACACCACATACATTGGTGGACAGATATGTTTTGTAGGGATCATTTTCAGCTGCATCAATTGACTTATCTGGCTGACCACACAAATACTAGCACTCACTTAAGGAAAAGATCAAGAATGATGAAATAGAAGAAAACACCTCGTGACTGTCACAGGACAGAAGTGAACATTGCACATTTGGCTATTCCAGCAATATATTGCAGGAGTAACTATCAGTGCTAGCTACCTTGATAACTCCTGCATGATCTTCTATTACTGAATCCTGTGTGTAAAGTGTATCATTTACATAGTTAAACTGGCAAACCATGACTTTGAGCAAAGAGGTAGTACTGTGTTCTTTTTTCTTATTTGTCTTCTTTGCAAAGGTCTTTGATACTATTATTATCATGTTTTTGAGGAACAATGGTAAGTTTGCAATCAAAGAGATCACAGAAAAAGGACTGACAGCAAGGTAGACTTTGCCCTAAACATCCCTCAGTTCAATGAAAATACTATTATTCCTCTAGTGTGTTTCTAAGAAAACAAAACCATCTTAATAAATCCAATTATTTATTTCTATGAATTAGTGGTATGCCATATTTTAATATTAAAACATAATTCAACACATCATCAATAATAGGAGCTCTTTTTTAACATGGAATTATAGAATTGTTTAGGTTGGAAAAGACCTCTAAACTTATCTGAGTTCAACCATTAACCTAGCACTGCCAAGTCAACCAGTAAACCATATCCCTAAGCACCACATCCAAATATCTTGTAAATAACTTCAGGGATGGTGACTCAACCACTTCTCTGGGCAACCGGTTTCAAAGCATGACAACCCTTTCAGTGAAGAATTTTTTACTAATATTTAGACCTCTCCTGGCACAACTTGAGACCATTTCCTCTCATCCTATTGACTGTTATTTGGGAGAAGAGATCAACACCACCTGGCTACAGCCTCCTGTCAGGTAGTTGTAGAGTGCCATAAGTTCCCTCAGCCTCTTTTTCTCCAGGTTAAACAGCTCCCAGTCCCTCAGCCACTCCTCATCAGATTGTGCTCCAGACTCTTCACCAGTTTTGTTACCCTTTTCTGGACAAGCTCCAGCACCTCAATGTCTTTCATGTAGTGAGGGGCCCAAAGCCAAGCACAGGATCCGAGATGTTGCCCTCACTAGTGCTGAGGGACAAGCGCTGCCCTTATCCTGCTGGCCACACTATTTTTGATACAGGCCAGGATGCCTTTAGTCTTCTTGGACACCTGAGCACACTGTTGGCTCTAGTACAGTGGCTGTCAACCAACACCCCCAGGTTCCTTTCCTCCAGGCAGGTTTCCAGTCATTCTTCCTCCAGCCTATAGCACTGCATGGTGCTGTTTTAAACCAAGTGCAGGACCCAGCACTTCACCTTGTTGAACCTCTTACCCTTGGGCTCAGCCCATCTATCCAGCCTGTCCGGATCCCTCTATAGAGCCTTCCTGACCTCCACGAGATCAACACTCCTACCCAGCTTGGTGCCATCTGCAAACTGAGTGAGAGTGTGCTAGATCCTGTCATCCAGAACATTGATAAAGATGTTAAACAGGGCTGGCTGCAGTACTGAGCCCTGGAGAGCACCACTAGTGACTGGCCACTAGCTGGATGTAAACTCCATTCTCCACCACTTTCTACACCCAGCCATCCAACCATTTTTTTCACCCAGTGGGCACTGCAATCCATAGGCAGCCAGTTTCTCCACAAGAATGTTGTGGGAAACGGTGTCAAAGGCTTTATTAACGTTCAGGCAGACAACATCCACAGCCTTTCCACTCAGGGGGTCACCTTCTCATAGAAGGACTAGTCAAGCAGGACCTGCCTTTCATGAACAAAGGCTGGGTGGGCCTGTTCATCCGGGTGTCCTGTACATGCCACATGATGGCACTCAAAATTATCTGCTCCATGACCTTCCCCAGCACTGAGATCAGGCTGACAGGCCTGTAGTGCCTGGATCCTTCTGTTGGCCCTTCTTGTAGATGGGCACCATAGTGGCAAACTTGTAACTAAACTCATTGTGGGTTTTTTGGAATGAACATTTGTACTTAGGAGCAAACCCTAGCAGAAGTGCAAATGTACATGTTGATTACAGCTGATTCCATACACACAGATGTGTGTATATATACACAGGCACACACACATACACACATACATATACATATACATATACATGTACAGACACACACATATACGTGAACTTTCAGGTCAGTTAACTAATCTAAAAGACAACATTCATCAGCTTTCAAGGCAAACATGGAGTTTTTCCTGGAGCAGGTCAGTTTCAAAACAAGGTGAGAAGCAGGGCATTTCTATTTCACAATATTTTTTCATCTTCTGGTAAATATTCCAATACTTGTTTATCCATATAACCTTATCCTTTTTTTACAGAACATGCTGTAAGGTCTGTAATTTATTACAGCATTATTTTCTAGACACAGTAAGTTATATTAGTCATCTCATTCACCTGTGAAAGATCATTCAGAAGGTGAAAGACCTTAGAGATATTGCAAGCATTATTCTAACAAATGGAGATGAACAGCATGGTATAAATCATGTTTGTAGGCTGGATGAAATGTTCAGTGGCGAGTCTAAACATCATATATCAGAAGGGAAATTTTGTGAAACCCCAAACTTCACTCCATAGGCAAAGTCTTTTCCGACAATCTTTTGTACCCAATCTTATAACTGTCCAATCTTTTCTTGGCCAAAATGTCTCAGTGTTAACCAAATTTGCACACTAAATAATTTACATATTTCTTCTTATATACTTCTAGTTTTGTGCGCCAATGCCTAATACTTCTGGGGGTTTTGCTGTTCGGTGATTATTGCCGTAAAAATAACAAAAGAAAATATTGTATTAGTATGACAAATGGAGGACTTGTTTGCCAGTGGCTTCATGGCTGCTGGTCAGTTTCAGGAAAGCATGTTATATTATGACAAAACTTAGACACATAGTATGAATATTCTATATTCCTATACATATAATAGGAATATGCTTTATTCATAATGTAATATGTATATTATATGAGGCTTTGAATGTGAACATGCACCCTGATGGAAATGCAACTCCACCAAAATAAACAAGCAGTTAAAATATTCATTTAGAAATATCCTTACTAACAACAACTCAACAGTCTAGTCAAAATACTAAATGTCAGGGAAGATTTGTTTGTATCAGTTATGTCAGTCCACATCCTATTGTTCCTGCCCTGGATATAAGTTTGTGAATGTTTCTGACATGAAGTAACTCCATTCCATTTCAATCATCATGGTCTAGAATTCCCAATTTCATTCTAACATGTGCTAAAGTAAAAAACCAAAACAACAACAAAAAAGTAAATGTAAATTTATTCATGTGTTTTAGGATACTTTACGATGGGGTCAGAAGTGAAAAAAAATTGGCAGAACGAAAGGTTTTCTTGACTTGATATGTTTCTTTTGGTGGCAGGACTAGCTCAGGTGTTTTTATTAAATCATATTCTGTGTAGAAATAAAGATATTTAACTTCTTTTTAGTTTTATCTAAATTCTGTGATATCTGAAAAGTCTTGATTGTTATGTGCACTGTAAAAATTTTATTTTTCTATGGAGATGTCTAATTCTTTGATAAGAATTTTAAAAATAAAAATCTTTCTCTACGAACCAAACTCTTGCTTTTAAATGTTTTCTTGCAGGTTTACAGTGTTGGTAGCTTGGAGTTCCATGCTTTTATTCCTGGGAAGAGACCACTTTCCCTATGATGAAATAGAGGCTTCTCTGTTTAAGTTCTGTGTTGATTGAATTGGTTGCCCAACGTGAACTAGAGTCCTCTCAGCTATAGGTATGACACAATTTTAGAGATGTGGGTTTTTTCATGTCTTCTAGAAATAGTTGATATTTTTCTCATAAATTATATACTTTTTTAATAACAAAATTTTGCATAGACTATAATTTGTCACCCTTTTAAAGTGGTAATGAAGAAACTTTCTTATTTAACTTTGGTGGGATCTATAGAAGAAAATTAGAATTTAAAGGGAAATGGGAAGGAAACACAGACAAACCATTGTGAAGAAAATTTTGTTTCCCCACAAATCTGTTTTAGAAGCTATAAGTACTAGAATTACTCTTTTCCTACAGTTTCCTGGCTTGTGATTGGTTAACTTTGATGCACAAAAAAGTGCTATTTGTTAGGATGTTTGGAGGAACTGTCTTCTGTCTCCTGATGTGATGTAGACTCTCAATGGTCTAATATGTGTGCTCATGACAGTTTTTACCTCAGCTGAGGTACCTTCATTACTACCAGTTTGCCTATTTGCAGAAAAGTTGACATAATGAACTTGCTTGAGATCTCTATCCCTTTGTTAAATTGGACTGAAAAAGGCAGATTTTAAAAGCTTCAGGGCCAGGGACAAAAAGCTGTCAAACACACACTTAGACATAAACCTCATTTCCACAGCAAACCAGTAAAGGAGTACTATTTATAAAATGTGAGTCTAAAAATCAGATCCATTGCAAAATCCTGTGACCAAAACACATATTAAGAGTGCAAGACAAACCCTTAAGAATTGCTTATATTTACTGAAAATTTAAAATTTCTACTTTACTTTAATTACTAATGAATCGTTACTTTACTGGTTTTCTCTTCCTGGAATTACATACTTCAGAGGATGAGGAGAGGCAATTCACATCCGTAATGTCTGTATCTGTTGTTGAAACTTGCTCATGTTTGTTGTTTGCTGTCTTCCAGTGCTGACAAGATTAAAGGACTTTATTACTTGGATTACATTTCTGATGAACTTTTCAAGCCTATTATTTGCAAGGACTGTGTATTTTTGCTGTTCTTGCTTTTGCTACTTACAGAAAGCATTGGCATAGTTATTGGAATAATTTTGAAAGCCCTAGTAATAATACTTTGTTAAAGTAAAATATTTGTGTACGGATTTGCTCTTAGAGCTCCATCCCTATTTCATTTCATTCCATTTAATTTCAGTAAAAAATAGAAGCAAACGTGGAATGCATTTCGCATCTTCATAGTATTAGGTTGATACTTTTAAATCCTGAAGGCCTATTTCATGATCTATGATATGTACACTACTAATTAACTTGATTCATCTGTTTTCAAAGCAATATTCCCTCATGCAGGAGAGCTTGCACTCTCCCGCTTGGCAATACTAGAGTAAATTATTTCCTTGCTGTTCTGTTGTGCTTCAAGCACACTGAAGTCTGCTTCCATACAGAATCTGGATTCGATGAATGCCTTCTGTTTGAATGAGCTGAATCTTTTGTTCTTTTTATCATTCACATGCAGGCACAGAGGGGTCTCTCCTGATGAAGTAGGTTCTTCAGTGCAGAGGTTTAGTTGAGATAACCTACACATTCAAGGCTGTGCCCTTTGGAGAAGTGCTTCAGACTGTTTAATGAAGCAAAGAGCTGGGAAGTACTTTGTTCTTGCAGCTTCTTATCCATTCTTCAAAACCACAGTGTTTAACGATACACTAATAAATTCAGTTTATTGTATGGAAATACAGTACTCTTCATTACAGATGTTTTAACAAACAGTATCAATTAACAGAATGTTGCAACAACTTGGCAGTATGAGAAAATAATTTCCAATTACAAAATTGCACTTGTGCAACTGTCAGTTGGATGTTGATAGGTGTTTTGAGATGACCTTTAAAGGGAAATTCTACACTGGAAAAGTGTCTGTGTTAAAATGGCAGCTGCTAGATTAACAGATTTGTTCAGCTGTGATGAAGTGCAAACACCACAATACAAATGAATGCAGATTGCTTTTCAGTTCCCAGACTGAATTTTGGAAGAATGATATGCAGAAAGTATTTCTTTTCACTTCACACTTGTACACATGCAAAGATACATTAACATATGAGGAAATCACTGATTCATAATCATTCCATACTCCTTCCATTTCATTTTTACACTTCTTTAAAACTTCATTTTGAAGTGAAACTAACTAGAACCAATAATGCATTTAACTGAAAGGTTAAAGACTTGGATATTGCTAGTCTTAAAATGATATGGTTGAAACACTTTTGCAGGAAAGCAGCTTTGGCATCTGTAAAACAGAAGAAAGACATTCTGAAACCACTTGAAAATTCCAGCATAAGCAAAAAGTATAAGGTTCTTTTCTCAATGTCTGAAAAAGGTTTTGAAGTTAAACACTAGTCAAGAGAGAATATAGCAGTTAGAGTCTATCCTATACACAGAATATTAAGTTATCCTACATACAGTATAGATAGTATTAGTAGTTAATGATTATTTAGCTTCAGGAGTTCATTTTGACCACGTATTTTTAGAAAAATGGATATACTTACTTAAAGTATATCAGTTCATTGTTAGAGATACTACTACTCTATCCCACATTTTTTTTTAATAAATAAATAAAAATAAAAGTTCTGCAATATAATTAAAAAATCTCTTTACCATAGAGATTAGTAGTATGGAATTTGTGTTTATAAGTCAGAGTTTCATTTCAATGTTTGGCAATGCTTCTTTTTAAGGATAATTGTAGGCATTTATGTACCTATGCATGTGTTTGTAACTATGCATACACATCAGGTTTTCTCAGCAGACTGCACCAGCTTCTTCATTGTCTTTGATTATTGGTCAGTTTGGCTATTATCCTCTTTTGCTCTTGTTCTTTCACTTCTTATCTACCACTGATATGCATGAAGATGGCTTTGAGGTGTTAATCAATAACTGTGAAATAGATATATCTTGTGTGCCCTTTTTTCTTTCCCAAATAGAAATGCCATACCTTAGTTACCAGGAAGGAAACTTTCAGATTGTGATAGTCTGAAATAGTATCTTCTCTCTGATCATCAGAAATCTGTGAAAAGTTTACAATACAATTTATTTGAAGGGACATTACTTTTCTAAAATGACCATTAGTTAGGTTATCTGTCAAGACTTACATAGAATTATCTGCTGTATTGCATATCCAAATGAAGGATCATAGTTTCATTTGTGAGTATTAACAGGTGTTTGTATTAATGTATATCGTATAACATTGAGTGAGTTCTGAATGTTGTTCAATAAAACTCAGACAGTAAAAGTAACAGTAACTTTTTAAAACATTCTGCATTATATTATAAAAATATGAAAGCATATATTTAAGAAAAAATTACATTTCAATATTAAAAAAGACAAATGCCGATTACACTTTGAAAGAACAATCTCTAAAAAAGAAAAAGGTGCAGCACAACCCTTCTTGGGTATCTTCTGTTTAGTTAGCTTCTTTGGACTTGCTATACAAGCTTGTTCCAAAGAGTGGACAGTATACTATCTCCCTAGAAAATATCTCTAGAGAGCTCAAATGCTGTTATTTTTCCCAAGATTTTTTCTCCAGCTTTCTTTATAAATGTCATACAAAGAGAGTGAAGCAATACTAACTACCTTTTTAAATTTTTCAGTCTGCCTTGTAAACCATTCTAAGATTTGCCCATGCCTAAATGGTTTGTTACTTTAAGAGATGTGTGAAGCGGATATAATCCTCTGCGCTTAAATATAGATATTCTGCTTTAAAACTTCCCAGATTAGAGAAGAGTTGTTTTATTTTAAGAGGCTGGAATCATTTCAGTTCAAAAAGCACAATAATTTATATTTTTAAAGGACGACTTTGTGTCAGTAGAATTCTGTTGATTTTTCCTGGGGTAACTGTGTTGTCCCCAGTTCTGGATTGTTAAACGCCCACATATATAAGTGCTTTCTATTAGTGCACTTAGGCCACACAGATAATAAGTGTTCAATACTCATGCAATTTGGTTACCTGCCTGACATACATTTTTAGAGGACCATTAAAATTCTTTTTCAGTACGGTTTAAGAGCTCCTGATATGTTAACCTTCACCCTGTTGAATAATAATAATTAATTCGTACGCTTTGTTTTCCACTTCTTAGCTAGCTTCTGTTCTGTGACACTTTTTTACTTCTCATCAAAGGAGTACTCGATTCCTCAAAAAAATCTCAGGGGAAACTCATCATCTTTAGAAAATCTATATCAGTTATGAGTGCTGTATTTTACTTCAGTGTGTCTGAATAATTAGGGTGCAGAAACTTTTCAAAAAAAGGTAAAAAATCTGGTATTATTATATATCCACTAGCATGACAAACAAAACAAAAATAAAACAAACCAAAATCCATCAGACATTGCCTCAGCACCAGTATAAGTCAAGGAGAGTTTCACTTTCTGCTCATTCTCAAATATAAATATACTACTGTAAGTTGAAAGAGCATGTAGTAGATAAGTTGAATACTCATTTTCTCCTTCATTCTTTATGAAAAACTCTGTTGTCTTTGTACCTGTATCCTTGTCACTATTTAGATTTATGACTGGCTTTAAGTGGCTTTGTAAATATTCTTCAAACTGTAAATGAAGAATGAATCATCCCTGAGGAATACTGTTTCCTTCTGTATGCTATGTATGGAAGTTGCTGTAGTCTTGGTGAACTGCATAAAGTTCAACATAATGTCATGGCAGAAATGTTGGCCTGTGAACCTGAACAGGTTTGTTTTCTATTTCCAAACATCCTAATGGTTAGGTTTAGACAACTGAGTCACTGAAGAGCTGATTCATCTCTCTTAACCCTTACATATCTAAAATGTAGATAGATACTTCTGAGTCATCCAGATTCTCTTTACAATGAATGAACCAAAAGGAAAAATAAAAAAAAAAAAGAAAAAGAAAAAAAAAGGCTATTTTGAAAAACTTAGTATAATTTAAAAATAAATACTTAAAACCTATTACATAAATCATGCCCTAATAAAGCCTCTTCATTTGTTTTGACTACAGTACAGGCTCAGAAAATTAGTTTAGGTGTAGTTATTTAAACAATAAATACCTAGATATATAACAAATGAAATTCACAGTAGAGGTCTTGAACAATCAGAAGTAGGACAATTCTGAGAAAACAGAGATCTACGTGTAAGAAAATCAAATTTATTTTAGTTAAAGTGGACTCAATTCTAAAACAACCACCAAAAGAAGTATTTCATGATGGAATATGAAATAGGTAGGTACTCAATTTTCTATGTAGAATATAAAAGAAAATAAGAAAAAAAGCAAATTTCAAATACTCTGTTGTCACATGATCTGCACTCAGCAAGTTATTATTGCTCTTTGCCCTAAATGTTTTCAGCTCTTATACTAAAAAATGCTACTCTCAGGGAAAGTAAACTTTATTCACTACACAGTAAATGCACATATTCATTTAATTAGTCTGAGACATTCATTCATTACCACATATATTTTATGCAGATTGTTTCAAAGAAAAACACTGAGCACAAAGAACTGATGACATACGCTGTCTGCACAGAAGGGCCAAAGGGCAGTTTTTACATCTTTGTGACCAATAACTCAGTTAATTTCATATAACCACCTGCTGTAACTCAGATTGGTGTTTTTCAAAAGTTTTTTTTCCTGATAATTACTAAATTTATGCTTTCATTTTGTCTTAAGATGATATTTTATGATCATCAAGGTCTAGTGCACCTTTAAGCACTATCAACTAGACAGTGCATTGTACAAAATGTCAGAGTATCCAAAATGTTCTTCTGCCCTGATGATACTTCTTTGATTGATTTAGAACAGAAATTTCACTAAAAGTCTGTAATCGTTTCACTGAGTCATAACTTTCTTCTTTTATCTCTCGTGGTAGTGTCAATAAACAAAATCATCACAATGTGTCTTTTTGTTAATAATTTTATTTTATGAGCCTTTAAAAATCAGCAAAATGTTTCTGCTGAGGTAAGTCTGCTGATATACAGCTCAGGCTTTCAGTTATATTACTTCTGTCTGCCAAATGTAAGTCACCTGGTCCAGGTTACTAATCAAAGCTCCTTCTTCTGCCAGTAAAGAGAAATTACTTCCCAACCCGCATTCATCCCAACTATCTTAGGCACTTACGGTTGGATGGGGTAAATCTTTCACCTGGAAGTGACTTTGTCCCTCTGTTGATGACAGTCTAGATGACTAGCTCAGACTTAAGAAAATAACATTGATGATTTCCAGTCCTTGACATAATTTAAACTATAAACAAAAGATATCTTGTTTGTTACTTTCTCATATCTTCTTTCCTCCAGTTATCCTTCATTATTCCAAATGGACAAATTCTTTACCACCAGATCTAAGTCCGTCTTCCTGATAGCTACACAACTTAGCTCTATTTAATTAAGCAATATTAATCTATATTAGTGTTACACAAATTACAAAGCGTGTGTTTGAAAAAGAATACTTTTAGACCAGACTATTTTACTTACTTTTCTCAGTCTACCTAATTTCCATCAGAGTTTTCATCATCTTTTTCCCCAGTTGACGATAAATATTTAATAAACCAGAGAAAAGTTAAATTGTACTAAGGAACAGTTAACATAATTTTTCAGTGACCACCTTAGAAGTACAGGACTCAAAAATGTAATAGTGTTATATAATTTAAGAAAAAGTATTTGAGTTTTCAATTTCTTATGACATTTCACAATACTGGTGTTGTGTGATTTCTCCTAAAATACATATTTTGACAAAAGTAATTAAAGTGTGGACATTTTGAGTTATTTTGATATTTGAAACAAAACACTGTCTATGTTACTACTTCTAATCCATCAATTGTTTCGTCCACGGTAACCTTAAAGTTACTCCAGCATAGTCACCTTGAAGGTGAATTCTAAAACTCTGATTAGCAGCCTGCTCTTTTTTTTTCCTTCTGTTACTCTTTTGGCAAGTGAACTAACACAGAGATATACTCTTTCATATGTTGCTATAAGAACTGGTAGAGATTTTATTCTTTAATGAAAAGTAACATCCCTGCAGGGTAGAAAGGAAACAAACTAGGAAAAATAGATGTTAGAGTTCTTTAGAAAAAACATCCAGATGCGTTCTCAATTAAAAAGAATATTTTGGACTAACAAGGTCTGAGTACGATATCTAGCTTTCTTCACTTCATATTGCATGTTAATTGCCTATTTTTGTCAATTTCTGCTTTGTCTATCAAAATATCATTCAGATGCAAAGCATTTAATTATAATTTGATATCCTAAATATACAGAGGTCTTCTTGCCTTTTCTGTTCTGATGTCTAATCCTTTTTTTTCTTATGATCTGTTAACTTTGGTTTGTTGTGGAAAGATCTCCTAAAAATTAGTAAATTTTGTATTTTTACTCAAGCATGTTAAGGATGTGGGCTAATACAATCCTATTAAAATTCATTCAGTAGTTGAGACCTTGCTGTAGAAAATTATCTAGCACTTTTCTTCACCTGAATTGGCTAACTGATCTCTGCCAGTTTTAGGTTACTCTTTACAACATAGGCCTGATGGGTTCTTGGTGAAGTCTAATTCAGAAAGGATTCTGAAGTTCTAAAACATCAGCAGGACCTATTGCTGCCTCTAAATGGATGGAAAGTCCTTGAAGAGGGCAAAATACCTACTAACAAATGTGTTAACGGAAAGCCCTTGAAGAGGGCAAAATACCTACTAACAAATGTGTTAACCTTTCTTTCACTTCTTTTCAATATGCTGCAGTTTACACAGATGGTATAAATCGAATCTGCTCAACTTACAGGAGCTGAGAATGTTTCAGGCTCCTTTTACTGGTGCTGAGTGATAGGACAAGAGGCAACAGGCAGAAACTGATGCACAGGAAATTTCACTGGAATGTGAGGGAAAAAATTCTTTACTGTGCCAGTGACCATGCACTCGAACAGATTGCTCAGAGAAGTTGTGGAATCTCCCTCACTGGATATCTTTGAAAAACAGTCTGGGCACAATCCTGGGCAACGTGCTCTAGGATGACTCTGCTTGAGCAAATGTCAACAGTGGTCCCTTCCACACTTAACCATTCTGTGACTTTTTGATTAGATTGATTCATTCTTCAGTTTGGTCTATGCTACACCTTACTCCTAATAGTATCTCCACAGCTGTATGTATATAATTTCCTCTGCCTTGAATGTCTTGGATGACAAGTTATGCAGACATCATCGTTTTTGTTAAAACGGGTGGAAATCTTGTGCGTTGAAGGATTTGGTATGAGCCATTAGTTTAATAGAAATTCTTGTAGAGGTACTCTGTTTAAGGAAAGTACATTTAGCTCACTGTTGATAAGAAAATAATTACATTAAAATTTACATCTCTTGTTTTTTACAAAAGGTGTTGTGAACTTTTTATACTAATTATAATGCCAGTATATGCCATTTCAGATAAAACAAATCCCTTTATTATTATGTAAATGTCTAATGAAAGGCAAGTTGCAATGAAAACCATACATTTTCACAATCCTACTTGAAATATCATTAAAGATGAAATTTTGTGAAAACGTGGAGGAGTTTGAGAAAAGTTTTGTTCTGTCTTTGAAAAATCATAGTTTAACAGGGTGAAAAATGTGTTTCCTTCCCAGACAGTCCCTGCATTAAAAATGAGTTTATTTAAACAGGATATAGCACAAAATGATTGAAAAGAAAGGAATTAGGCATTTAGACTGAAAAGATAGTTTTCCTAATATTTGAGTTACATAACACAGATGTTACATAACTACAGACCAAGCTGTAGTATTTATATTTCAAAAACTCCTGCTTGTAGAGACTGTGTTTGAATTTGTTGACTTTGACTGTCTATGACCTTGAAAGTTGTTTGTATTATCCTCCATCATGCTATTTCTGTTCCACAAGTCCTCTTCTAAAATGATATGTTCTTTCTGAATGAAAAGTAATTCTAAGCACTTCATATCTTCAACAGAGATGTGGTATTTTGTCATTTCAGCATGTCACATTTTTAAGCTACCTAATGTAATGGATCAAAATGATTCAACACTAGCTTCTGGACTTACATTTATTGTGATGTAGAACACGCTAAAGATAAATGACAATTAAAATAAAACTCTGAGCCAATAGCCACACTTCTTGCTAATGATTAAATATGAATGTGTCTGAGTTATCTAGGGATGGATTATCTGTGTATTGTATCAGCAGAACAATGGATGTAAGCAGTGCAAATTGGTTCATGTCTGACAAGAATTATTAGCACAGAACCACCCAGACCAAGTTATGCTTCTTCCAAATCTGTTTGCATCTTAATGTAGTATAGCTGCTCTTTACAAAGCAAGCTTGAGCTTTTCTGGGCATGAGGAACTGGGAGAATTAGGAACAGTGCAATTAACTGATGAGAGGGAATGAAGGTATTGGAGACAGACTCTTCTCCATAGTATTTTGTGACAGGACAAGAGGCCAAAGGTACAAATTTAAGCGCGTGAAATTCAATCCGAACACACAAACCCAAATTTTACTGTACGGGTGGCCTAAAACATTCCTGTTCCTTTTATGGAACAGGTCCTAAGGGAGCCAACTCAGAAAGGGAACCTCCTTGATCTGCTGCTTGTCAACAGAGTGGATCTCAGGAGCAAAGTGAAGGTTGGTGGTCATCTTGGCCACAACAACCATGGGGCAATTGAGTTTAAAATCTCTGTTGACAGGAGAAAAAGTGCCAGCAAAACCTCAACCCTGGACATGAGGGGAGCAGAATTCAAGATGCTCAGGGAATTAGTAAGCAAGGTCACCAGGAAAATGTGTTTGCAGGTGCTGGGATCTATCAATGCTGGACACTTTTCAAACATTGCCTCCTAAGGGAACAGGAGAAGGCAATTCCCAAATGTTAAAGTCAAGCAGGTGAGGCGGAAGGCCAGCTTAACTGAACAGGGATCTTCTCTTGGAAAAAAGGCAAAAAAGGAAGGCGTATGTCCAGTGGGTGCAAGGTCAAGTGACATGGGAAAAATTCAGAGATGCTGTTTCCCACGGTAGGGAGAAAATCCATGCAGCCAAAGTTCAAATTGAGTTGAAGCTGGACAGAAATATGAGGGACAACAAAGAGTTTTTTCAAACACATTAATGACAATAGGCAGTATAGAAATATTGTCCCATTACAGGATGGTCACCTCACAAACAGGGACAGAGACAAGGCAGAGGTGTTTAATGCTTTCTTTGCCTCTGCCTGCAACATGGATGATGGATCAAAGTGTCTCAGTGCCCTGAGCTGGAGGACCATGACTGTGAGAATGACCAACTTCCAATTGTCCCTGAAATTGAGCAAGATCTGCTGCTCAAACTAGATCCGTACAAATCTGTGGGGCTTTGTGGGATTCATCCAAGAATCCTCAAAGAGCAGGTTGATGTCATTGCAAAACCTCTCTCAATGATTTTTGTGCAGTCTTGGGAATCTGGAGGGGTCCCAGCTGACTGGAAGCTGGTGAACATTGTCCCTTTCCAAGAAGAGCAAGAAAGAGGACCCCAGAAACTACAGGCCTGTCAGTCTCACTTTAGTGCCTGGTAAAGTTATGGAAAAGATTGGTTTTGGAAGTATTGAAAAACACCTGAAAGACAAAGCAGTCATCGGTCATAGCCAGCACTGCTTCATGAGAGGAAAGTCCTATTTATCGAACCTGATTCCCTTCTATGACAAGGTAATCCACATAGTTGATGAAGGGAAGCCAGTTGATGTAATCTTTTCAGATTTCAGTAAAGATTTCGATACTGTCTCTCACAGGATCCTTCTGGACAAAATGTTCAGCTCACATCTGGAAAAACACATGTGGTGCGTGAACAACTGGCTCACAGGTCAAGCACAGAGGGTGATTGTCCTAGTTCAGCAGGAGGGACCAGTTATCACTGTGTGGGGGTGATCAAAGATATGTATTCTACACCCTCTATTCATTCCCCAAGAACAATGAACAATTTGCAGCAGTTGCCCAGGAAGTCGTTAGCACCTTCACACCCAGCCTGAGGGGGCATGGCTGCTAATGGGCCATCAACAGTTCAACAATACCCCATGACTCACAGAGTTAATCATCCATTGTGTGAGTCCCTGCCCTGGGGGAGGGACTGGGTGCTCCCTGAGGGTACATAAACGGGGATCAGAAGACCTCAAGGGCAATGCGTTGAATGCAGAGAAGCAGCAGGACCTCGACAGGAGGAAACCACCACTCTCGATCAGACTACAACCATCACTCCCAGCTAAACCACAGCCATCATCTGTACCAACAGGTCAGAGAGCTCAGCGCTCAGCGGAGTAGGAGGACGGAGACATACACTCCAATCCCAGCATCACTGGATACTGGATGGTGTTCCTCTTTTCCCTTCTCAACTCAACTGTTTTCATCCGTGAGCACTTATAACTACCACAAGGATTGCCGTGAGGGAAAAAGAAGCGGGAGAAAGCTCCGGTTTCCCTGCCCCTGCGGACACAGGATTGTTGCCATTTTGCTTTCCATTTTTCCTCTCACAGGAACTAACCTGGGAACTGTCTGTTACCTCGCCTGAGGGGAGAGCCCAGCCGGCCGGGCGCGACAGTGCCACCTGCTGTCCGTGGATATAATTGCATTTCCCTTTTTGGAGAATAGCCAAGAGGACCTTTTAGACTGTTTTGCCTTGTCATTTTGGGGCAGAGGGGTTTGTTGCAGACTGTTGTTGTNTGGAAAGCAGTGCCATGGAAGGGGACCTGGGAGTCCTGATCGGTAGCAAGTTGAATCTGAGTCAGCAGTACCCTGGCAGCCTGGAGGGCCAACCCTGTCCTGGGGGGCATCAGGCGAGGCATCACCAGCTGGTCGAGGGAGGGGATTGTCCCACTCTGCTCTGCCCTGGGGCGACCTCATCTTGAATATTGTGTGCAGCTTTGGGTACTGCAATATAAGAAAGACACTCATCTATTAAAGAGCATCCAAAGGAGGGCAACGAAGATGGTGAAGGGTCTGGAGGGGAAGCTGTATGAGGAGCAGCTGAGGTCACTTGATCTGTTCAGACTGGAGAGGAGGAGACTGAGGGGAGACCTCATTGCAGTCTATATTCCTCAGGAGGGGAAAAGGAGGGACAGGCACTGATCTCTTTTGTATGACCTAAGGGAATGGCCTGAAGTTGTGTCATGGGAGTTTTAGGTCGGATATTAGAAAAAGGTTCTTCATCCAGAGGGTGATTGGGCACTGGAACCAGGGAAGTGATCACAGCACCAAGTCTGACAGAGTTCAAGAAACATGTGGATGATCCTCTGAGACACATGGTGTGACTCTTGCAAATGGTCCTGGGCAGGGTTAACAGTGGGTCTTGATGATACTTTTGTGTCCCGTCCAAGTCAGCATATTCTGTGATTCTGTGAAAAAGAGGAACAGGTTGCCAGAGTAGTTCTGCGATCTGCATCCTTGGAGATATTGAAAGACTGACTAGACATGGTCCTGGGCAACCTACTGTAGCTGTTCCTGTTTGAGGGGATAGGGGTGAAGTGGATGACTTCAAGAAGTTCCTTCTAACCTAAGCAATTCTATGTTTCTGTGATTCTGTGTAAAATATCCAAAAGGTGACGATTCAGCAGAGGACATGTACACTGATAAACAATCTGAGAGGTGACAGAACAGCTCAGCTGATCTGGCTTGAGTTAACAGTCTTGTTCTTCACCTCTACTGCCAATACAAGTTCCAGAATTCATAGAATGGCTATTCAGAGCGCAGTAGACTTTGGTTTCTAAAGCCAAGTACCTTTTCCAAGAAATCTCACTGTCAATACTGAGGATGTCCCAGCTTTCTCTTACCTCAATAAATTGAGTGCCATATGTGAACACATATATGAACATATATGAAAGCCCTAATTGACTTTCATCAATGTCTAAGGATCTGTCAGTTTGCAGGAAGATCTATCTTTCTCTTCAGTTCATCTTTCTATATCAGTATTCTACGGTGATACTCAAAGCAAGGCAATCTAACTGCCCTCTTATCCCTAGGAGCCCCTAGTTTAGAATTTACATGCACTCACCTGTTTCAGTCATTTCTTGAGAACTGTTAACCAGTTTAGCAATTACACAGCAAGATATGGTTTACATTAATGTAAAAACCTTGTCTTATATTAAGTTCTCTTCTTTCACAGAGGTGAGGGGATTGCTGGCAATACCTCTTTTAGCTGAACACACGTGACAGCATGACAGGAGAAGGAAAAGGAGAGGATGCTCTGGACATCTGGAATCCCATGTCATCTTGCAGACTGCTTTAGAGAAATGATACATACAACAGATACCATGGTAAGAATGGTCCGGATGAAGCAGGTATCATTTCTACATTGATTCATTGCAAGTGACATTGTATCTAGGCCTCACGTGTGGGATGCAGGATCATTCCCTCTTTATCTTTCCACCCCTGAGAGAAGGGAACAACACATTTAACAGGTCTTCTGGTCTGGAGATGCAGAAACTCTCATAGAAAGCATATTTCATAATGCAAACATAGCTGGCTAACAAGTAGCTGGTTAGAAACAGACTTTATAGATAACTGGTCTCTAATGTCAGTACTTCTTCACCGGTGGCTTTTCATCAGTCCTTCTTCCAGTCTTCATTTTGAAGCATTGTGCTGCTTCTTCCATTGAGTCAAAGAGATCTGAGAATTCAGATAATGTCTACTTAGGCATTCAATTTTATGTCACTCATAAACAAGGCAGAATGAAATCCTAGTGTATTATTAGCCGTTTGCTTTTATAAGGATAATTTTTAAATTCAAAACTATTTTTATTTATTGATCATTCACTCTGTATGTAACTGCATTTCAGAACTGCTAGCAAAGGTGGATATAATTACATATAAAAAAAAGAATTTAAAAGAACATTTAGAACACACTCATGCCATCCTAAAAACATTTCAGACAGTGAAATTATAAGCACTTCAAGCAAAAATGTTCAGTGCGTTTAGTTTGTTTTTTTTTGTTTTCTTTCAGAATCTGCTGTTTAGTGGTTAAAAGGTATTTCAGTTTTAATCTCATAGCTTGTGATCATAATATTTGCCTAAGAATATATTTTTAAAGCTTATTGGACTGTATCTTTATGCAGAAGCTTGTAATACCACAGAAATTGTTCCTGTACATTGAAGTTTCACAAGTGACAATATTTATAATCACTTATATAAAAAAACCCAGAAGTTACATTCCAGAAAAGGTTCTTCATTTTGCTCATTTATGGCCTGATATAACACACTTTTAAGTAGATGAGACTTTTTCCAAGATGTACTGCCAAGAAGCTCAAAAAATTCCAAATAATACAAAATAATGTAAATAAATCAAATGATGTTACCAGGATAAAAATCTTAAGCAAAGTCTGAAGGAGCTTCTCTTGAGGAGAAGATAAGGCTCTGGGATGACCTTTTGCAGCCCTTCAGTATCTGGAGCAGGAGCAGGACAAAAGAGCTGGAGCAGGACTTTTTATGAAAGCATGTAGTGATAAGACAAGGGGGAATGGCTTCAACATGAAAGAAGGTAGGTTTAGATTAGGCATTAAGAAGAAATTCTTTACTTTAAGGGTGGTGAGACACTGGAACAGGTTGCCCAGAGAAGCTGTGGATGTCCCCATCCCTGGAAGTGTTCAAGGCCAGAAGGGATGGGGCTTTGAGCAATCTTGTCTAGAGGAAGACGTCCCTGCCCATGATGCAGGTGGGGTTTAAACTGTCTTTAAGGTCCCTTCCAACCCAAACCATTTTGTGATTCTCTGATTCCATGACTTGAAGACTACAGTTACCAAAATAATTTTTCAGTGAAAAATTTTCTATAGAAGCTCTCTAACTCTAAACTAAACAATTTGGCCTGGGCCTGAAACCACTAGTTATGGACCAGCTCTGCTATTCGTTACACATTTAAATCTCATTCTAGCAGTAATACACAACTCTAATTAGACACTGGAAAGAGCCCACTTAAAGGGTTTTGCATTGTCATCATCTACACATAAAACACAGAATCATAGAATCATGGGATCATAGAACCGTTAAGGTTGGAATATACCTCTAAGATCATCAAATCCAGCCATCAATCCAGCACCAGTACCATGTTCACCATTAAACCATATTCTCGGGTACCATACCCACACATGTCTTGAGCAATTCTAGGAATGGTGACTCCACCACTTCCCTGGGCAACCTGTTCCAATGCTTGACAACCCTTTCTATGAAGAATATTCTCCTAATATCTGTTCTAAATCTCCCCTGGCATAACTTGAGGCCATTTCCTCTTGACCTGTCACTTGTTACTGGGGAGAAGACACCCCTATCTGGCTATAACCTCCTTACAGGTAGTTGTAGAGAGCAATAAGGTCCCCACTGAGTCTCCTGTTTTCCAGGCTAAAAAACCTGGTTCCCTCAGCTGCTCCTCATAAGATTTGTGCCCCAGACCCTTCATCAGCTTCATTGCCTCTCTTTGGACATACTCCAGCACCTCAGTGTGTTTCTTGTAGAGACATGATGTTTCTCCAGCGTCAACAGAACCAAAGAGGTGCAAGGAAAGGATGAAGTGAATTACAGCAGTATGAGGACAGTGATCATCGAGAAATTGATATATGGTTTCAACCAGCAAGTAAGGCTGTTCAGTTTAAACTACTAACCTCTGAGACAGTTGGTTCATAACAGTTAGGACAGTTTGATATCAATCATCCATCTGTGACCTATGGAAATACTTCTGACTCCATTGTACTGTCAGGAAAGAATCCTAACCTCCTCTCATTCCCCTCTTTTACTTCTTCATTTTGCAACACTGCTAATTGGCTTTGGCAAGAATAGGTATTGATATGTGGTCTTTGCAAGGACTTCATTAGCAAGGTGACCTTTTTCAGAGCAGAGGGAATTATACTTGTGAATCTACAGATTTCATATTCCAGTCCAACTGATGATCAGTGCCATCTGCAGCAAAGGAAAATCAAAAGCTATTGCGCAGCCATATGCAGTTCTTTCCATTTATTAAATATCTTTGAAGGGATACTCAAAGATAAGACACAGGTATGCCTTGATTCTAGATTAACTACAGTTTTCTGAGCCAAGCAGAACACTTCAGCCTACCTGTTTTTATTTGTCAAATAAAAGCTTTAAAATAATAATTACAAGAGTCAGAATACAGGCCAACACAAACACATCCTGAAAAGCTGTCTCAATCCACCTCCATCAGAAGTGATCAGGAAGCCCTTGATGTTTTGTAATGACTTCAGAAAATGAACTGTTGCTCTGTATTCTCAGTCAAGTACACTGAAGAAAGTGGCTGGGACATTTCTAAATCCTTTCTCTATGTGGTCAGCACATACTTTAGAAATTACATTCATTGCCTTTGAACATCTGAAAAATAGTTGTCAAGGTAAGCAACAATTTTCTTTGTGGTACAGAAAAGCAAGTGGTAACAAATGTTTTAATTAACACTGTCCCTTCTGCCAGCTGCAGGGTTCATCCATTCCACCTTTAACCACTAAAATGAGAAAATGTGAAATAGTTCTTGAGAAATGTTCCTGCAGTTAAAAAGGAATAGTTTGTACTTGAAAGAGTTTACTGCGATATTCTTGAACCTTATTCAGCATGTTAGCCGTTTCATTCTGTTTTCTCTCAGTATGTTGAGTCCCTCATAATTCCACCTATATGTATCCTCCTGTATTTTCAATTCCTTAATGTATTAAAGTAAGCTCTTCTACCATCTATAGTCTTCACAAATCCAGCTGACTCTGGCTTTCCCCTACAACCTCTTTCCTCAGGATAAGTATGACCATGAGTTTCACAATTTATTGGATGTAGGTCTCTAACCACCAGAATCTTAGTATGCAAGAACAGATACTTCTTTGTGTCGTGCAAAAGAACGCAGAAAAACACTGGCAGATTTTCCTTTGTCAACTCTCATTTTGTCCGTGTGCTTTTATAACACTTGTGAACTCTTTTGTATACTGAAAATACCCTTGGCTCTTCTAACAATATCATAGAGAAAAGAAAAGAATTCAGACTATGCCTGTCCAAAATCCCATCTCCTGTAACACAAGTTTCCTTCACTGAAACAATTATTGACAAGGTCCAGGGGTTAACAGCACATAACAGCACATGGTCAAATGTGTGATTCACCAAAAAAAAAAAAAGTGGAAGAACTTCACTGTAAAAGAAAATCACGTTTTTCCCCCTCTAAATAAATGTCATCATACAAATATTGCGTAGATGTTGGTCTGTTAGTCCCAACAGCTAAACAACTAAAATCCTTATTATAAAAAAATAAACACCCAAACCCACTATTGACAAACTGACAGTAAAAAGAGAACAATTTGCTTTTCATGTGTGCAATATATATGGTAATAAAAGGCTGTCTTGAACATATGGTGCAATCCACAGCACATCCCATTTCCTGTGCTTACCTCTACCCTGACCTACTAGAGTACTCTGCCTATCTCCTTGCCTACATACCTGAGCACAGACACCTCCTTTTCCAGGTCCCACAACTTATAGAGGTATGCAGTTTTGCTTCATATATCAATAACCTGCCACCTCAGAAAGAAATATAACCTTTGTTAATGGCAGCCATAAAAGATAAGTAGATTTAAAGAGAGGATTAGGAAAAGTTATGGACATTAAGCTTTTAAAAACAATGAGCAAAATGCAATCTGTCTCAGCAAGTTCCAGGAAACTCAGAGGTTTTCAGGGGAAAAGAATCATTCTACACCTGTTCTTACATATTTTCCTTCTACACAAGAAAGTGGAAAGTATTTAAGACAGGATGTTGGCTCAAAATGACTTTTGAATTGATGCATAAGAAAAAATTTATATGTGTCATATATAAATCAGCTTCCAAAATCCCACAATAAATACCAGATGAGATAAACAAAAAGATCCCTTGAGCACACAAAATGATTCTATATTGCCTCCTGAATCCTCTGCATCTTAATTCTTGCCCACCAGAAAATGAAACACTATTTATAGAAGTCTACATGAGGATAGAAAGGAAGGTTATGTGTCCCATATGACTCAAAGTCTTTCCAATTACCTTCCATTATTATTACCCCAGAGTCCAGAGATGTCTCCCATTTTCTCGAGTTATCATGCACATGGGATGCTGCTGTCCAACTGGAGAGTCTTTCATGCTGATGACTGCTCACATAGGTTGACTAAACCTTTCACTGTTTCTTTCTTTTAATTTCCTTTCCAATTTTCCTTTGATTTTTAATGTAGTAGATTCCTGAGTGCTCATGGTCAGGAATCCACCAGAAATGGTGGTGCTCCAATTTTGAGCACTGAACTTCCCATTTCCCTCTTCTAACTAATACACTTGCAAATTTGTCTTACTTATTTATAGTCTATAGTCAGTCCACCCCCTAAAGATAAGGTCTGTTTCACTCATACATGGGGCCATTGTTTGTCTAACTAAAGCTGCTATGAGTTGTCTGACACTAAGTTTTCAGTGATTGCATTAAAGATCCTGTGTCAAATCTTTCTTCTTTCTCCACTTCTCAAATTTAATTTGTGACTCTCAGTAGACACCCTCCGCTCCCTCTACCTCAAATTCAAGGTACCAGAGGAACAAGACTCATAACCTTGATTCCATATAAATATTTATTTATTTATGCATATCAAGAGCGCTCAGTGAAATCTCTTTTTCCCACTTACCTCCTGAATGCGTAATTATATGAGAAGCAGGAGGAAATGGTATATTGACCTTCTTGCTTCCTTGAACTAGAACCCAGAATGTTAAACTTTAAATATCAGGTTTTGCAAGTAACACTGCATAACATCTTTGTTTCTTCAAGGCACTCAGTAATTCAGATCCTCACACGGCATATCTGTGTGATTTTGTCAGAGAAGGAATGTGCTTTCCTCAGAGACTACATTTGCTTTTATTCCACATTTGCCTATATTCATGAAGTGAAAATATTTAGGTATATATGCAAAGGAAAAAAGTCTATCTTCTGTCCCCAGTATCACTGATCCATCATTGTCTCACAGGAACTTAAACAAAATTTCAAAGCAAAAGGAAAAAATAGAAGAGCAAAAATTTAATACTTAAAGGAATACACAGTCCATTACTCATTTACTTTTCCATATGTAGGAAGAATCTACATTTTGAGAGTCAGCCAAGGTGAATTTGCAGAACTAAGTTTCTGCTTGGGTAGGATTTTAGTTAATAAATAGATACTAGTGGTGGGAATTTGAGATAACATGTAGGTTCTAAGCAACAATTTGGTAATTAGTTCTTAATAACTAATACAAAAGAGCTATACATGGACACCGATATTGAAAAAAGGCTGTTTGGGTCCAAAATATTATTAACCTACATATATAGATTTTTGTAAGCACACATCACTATGTTAAGCTTTTGAAAAAGTGATATGAAGAGAATTTATTTTGGTTAAAATGAATGGATTTTGCAAACCACCTGTTCACCCAGTGGAAAAAAAGATATTATGCAGCAATCACCTTCAGAAATTCAGGTCATATGGTCAGCCCCTGAATTAATTATCCGATCAAGACTGATTGAGGTGAGACCAAATAATTATTCGTTAGCATTCAACACCACTGTCTGGCTGCATTTTGCATGCTACAGTGTATGCTGCCCTTTTTCATTTTACTCAGTCTCCTTTTTGGGTTACACCACATTGTTCTACATGACTGGGAAATGAAATTGGAAACAGGAAAAGAGAAGTTTGGAGAATAAAACAGACATGACTTTACATAAAAAAATGTGCCTTGCACAGTTTTGCTTATTGAACAATCAAACTGTCTACTAACTTTTTGTATAAATCTGCCACATACTGGTCTCTGTGGGAAGTCAGTAGGAATTCTGGGCACAGATACTCTGCAGCATTATGCATTAATTTGTTTAAATTCTTCAAAACTCGTGTTCTATGTTTAAGTGATCCAATTTACAAGCCTGTGGGCTTGTAACATTTTTTGTCTGAGCAGCTCAGTATTGTATCTCAGTAGCCATGCCATTTAGCACTGCATGGTGCAGCGTTCATATTCTTGGAGATGTGAAGGAGGAACAGACAGCTCTAGCTGCCTCCAAATCTGTTTTGGACACTGTACTTCATAACACTACACTATAATACGCACCATGGCATCTTATGAGAGTGATACACAGAATCTGCTTTAAGGTCCTGTATGTTATACAGAAAATACATTAGATTTAAGCTGCAATGTTCTCCAAACCTCTGTCCATGTGGTTATGCCTGAACTAGTAAATTGAGTGTACTCAGGGCTCCAGTGTCATGATAAGGCCAAGTGGAACAGAACAGTTGGACCCATGCTATTAGATTACTTGCTGTCCAAAACAGGGTGTCCACATCTGGAATGTGCCTAATGGTACATTAGATCTCTGTCCTATGATAACTCAAAACCTTTGCTGGAAATTTGTTTTGGAGAATACCTCCTGGCATGAGCCACAGCAAGGCCAAGACTCATTCAAGAAACTTAAGTATACAGACACTGAAATTCCAGAGCCTGCAAATGTCAACTGGCTCAATAGTACAGACATAACTGTTTTCCCATAATAAGAAAACAGAAAATATATCAACTAAATTCAGTGGAATAATGGTAAAATTTTGCCCTACCTGACTTTGAAAAAAATCTTCTTCACCCTTCACAGTAGGTCCATAACAATGTTCTGCACTCTATAATCTATCATAAATGTCAAAAAATCACAGCCTCATTGTTTATTTAATTTCTGACTGCAACACACTGTTTATTTCCCAATAAGTTCTAAAGGGACCTGGAAGTGACTGTACTTCCATGTCTGTGCTTTCAAAATCAAATTAGAACAGTCCTGAGACCTTTAAGTTTTTAAATTTCCCCTGCTTGATCAGAAAGATGCCGCCTATAACAATCTGTATACTTAATTGCAACTTGTAGAGCAGAATCCAAATCATCCAGAATCACTGACACTGTTTCACAAGTCAAGTGACAAAATAAGTTTTATTTTAGACAATATTTCTTAGGGACTCTGGATGAGTTTCTTCTCTTGGAAACCATCACTAGTCAGGGGAAATCTACTGCAAAATTCATCACCTATTTCAAACCCCTGAACCTGAAAATAACCCTTCAGCATTCCATGCTTATAGAATTCTAGATGTTTTAGGTATGTTGTTCTTTTGATGTGAAACAGGTTTCTAAAGAAAATTTTCCAGTCATCCTCATATCTCTTGCCTGAGTTTGCATTGTGGGACAGTATCAGGGCATGTGAAACTGTATCTGTACCAGATAAAACTGAACCAGAAGTGGTGTTCCTGGAGCTCACTTGGTAGCCTTCATCTGCTCAGTCTGAGGACACAACTGGGCTAATCCAAAGAAACAAAACTTCTTAAATATGTACCATAAGAGCACAAGGTTCTCAGCACCAATTATTTCAACTCTGAGTTGCTTTTACTTGTGCAACCCTACTTGCTAGTAGCCATAGTCTCTCTTACCCTTTCATTATTTTCTTTTTCTTAAATATAGAAACCCATCTTCTAGTTACTTAGAATTTGGCAGATAAAAAAAACAAGTCAGATTTCTCTGGTAGCTGAAATGCCCTTCACAGGTTGCCATCAATAGAAGAAAACTTTGAATTTACAGTGTATTTTTTTCAGGAAGTATGTGAATGATATAATCAAGCAGACCTGTGCATGTTAAGAGTAGATCTTACTTGAAGTTTATCAGTAAAATACTCTTTGTCTTTACAAGAACATTGTATGTGAACAATAATAAACAAAATCAAAATGGTAAAATCTGCTTGTGCTCCTCTGTCTGTTTTCTTCCATCAGCCTGAAGCACTGTGAGGCTGGGAAGTTCTGCCTTCTGGAAAGAATAAGGAAGCCTCCACTCTGCTTTCCTCCACAGTCTTTCTGCATCAGTTTGTCTTTTCTGATCTTGTATATGAATCACTCTCTCCTACGTTTCCTACAGAAGTCTGCTGATCTACTGCAAAATGCCACTGTATCTTATGTGTTTCATGAGCCTCTCACTGTTTATATCCCTCTCATAGATTGTATGAGTCCCGTGAATTCTGGTAGCTTTCTGCTCTTTTTCACCTTTGCAGAGAAACTTTCTTTTGTAGAGATTTCATCTGAAAAATACATACAGGGTCCTGTATTGCTCTTTATAGACTGCCCAGCACTTTAGCTGATGTTGAATTGTTCCCAGCTCTGGATGGGGTGAGCAAGACTCCTGCAGAGTCTGCCTCAGAATCAGACAAACAGAATTGTGGTGCCTGTGGCTGTCTAGAAGTTTTGCAAACCCACTGCAAAACTTCCAGGCTCTGAGCCCGTTTCACAGCAGAAAGTCTCGAAAAACTGGAACTTCTCACCTAAAGCAGCTTTCACTGGGGCTTCCAGAAACCTGCTGGTTTATGGGGCGTCATTTTTAATAGTAAGCTTCAGGAAATTCCAAAGGACTCAAAGAATCCTAACGTAGCACCAATCTCTTTGAAACTGCCTGACAGCTTGTCACTCTGGCAGCATCCCAGTTCAACTAGCAGGGAAAGAAAAAATAGCTATTTAAACTTAACTGATACAAATTAAGACAAGATGTATTAATAATAACTGTCAATATAATTTTGAGAAAAATAGACTGTGAGCCCTAGTATCAGTTTTTCATGAGATTAAAAGTCTGAGACGTGAAGTTAAATGAATGGGCATGATAGCCTTAGTCTTGTAAAATATTTTATGCAGTCTGAGATATTGTACTTCATAAAATAACCTGGCTAAAAATAGAGATATGAGAGTCGGCTAACTAATATTTATCATAAAATAGCAAACTGTCACCAAACGAGGAAGGTTTTATATTACACATGCACCTGGTAGCAGACTTCATGCTTTTTCCCATTTTCTTCAACATTGTTGGTAATATGCATCATTTATTTTTCTTCTTGTTGACTGAGTCTGATTTAGAAATATATGCTGAGTTAGAGCATGAGAATTCTCATCAAACCCAATTGGATTCCAAATGATAGGATAAAGAACACCAAATTTAAATTTCTCAAGTGCCAAGAAGTAAATGCATGTTTAAGAGTTTGCAGAATTGGGCGCTTGAATGCTTTTATCTTGGAGCATTTGTATATGCATGCCATGAGTAAAGCATTCTGACTAATCGTGTTATTCTCTGATAATTTATTACAGTCTTAATGTTAGCTCTTTCCCCTTGACAAGTCTCCTGGGAAACTGAGATGAAGTTAGTCTTTTATCATTATCTCAAGTTTGTCTTTCCAAATGCTTTTATTATAGTGATTTTGGGAGCAAGCATATTAAGGCGAAGATATTACAGAATTGTTGCACAAAATAGTATCATCGAATACCATGTAAGTGAATTTAGGTCTTATCACAAATATTGTAGAGATAATTTAGGACTAAATAAAAAGAAGTAAATCAGCTCTTGATCCCTAAGGCACCTTTCAATAGTAATAGTAATAAATCAGAATGATAGCCTGAAACAGCCACTGATTTTTCCTCTTAATCAAATAAGATCAGAACCAAGCCATCATTCCAGCAGAAAAAGCAAAATTTAATTAGCTTATCTAACAGTGTCATTTAGTGAATCAAAAGCTTTGAAAGGTCAATGAATTTTGCCCTTATCATCTCATTATCTTCCATCACTAACAAGATATCATTAAGCAACTTCATGAGAGCAGTTAATGTCGAAACAGCCAGCAGCACTGCAATAATTTAAAAGGAAATTCCAGGCTGTTTTTACATATTTATTTTTATTAAATTTTTCATTCATAGAAATCTCCTAAAGGTCGCTTGAAGAAGGAAAACAAATACAGTCTTTTTGCATTATTTTCAGAATTGCTTTTATTTCTGAAAAAAATCAGTGGACTGGCTTTAATCATCTCTGATTTTAGACATACAGCACAAAATATGTCTGCAAAAATATACAGAACAATACAGCTGAAATGCTTTATTTTAATACCATTAATATGAGTATAATCTCCATATAATATCCAACATGATGAGCTGTTTCTACAAAACCAGTGGAGACCAGAGATGAGGGGCATTTATCAGGGATCAGTACTGGGACTGGCACTGTGACACAGACAGTGGGATTGAGTGCACCCTTAGCAAATTTTCAGGTTACACCAGTCTATGCAATGCAGGTGACACACTGGAGGGAATGGATGCCATCTACAGAGACCTTGAGAGGTGGGCTCATGTGAACCTCATGAAGTACAGTGAAGCCAAGTACAAGGTCAATCACAAGCAGGAATACAGGCTGAGTGGAGAGTGGATTGAGAGCAGCCCTGAGGAGAAGGATTTGGGAGTGTTGCTTGATAAAAAGATCAAGATGACTTGTCAATGCACAATCACAGCCAAAAAAACAGCCATATCCTGGGCTGCATCAAAAGCAGCATGATTTTCACATTGAGGGAAGTGATTCTACCTCTCTACTCTACTCTTGTGACACCCCACCTGGAAGACTGCCTTCAACTCTGATGCCCCAAACATAAAGACGCAGACCTGTTGGAGCAAGTCCAGAGTGAGCCACAAAGATCAGAGTGCTGGAGCACCTGTCCTGTGAATACAGGCTGGGAGAGCTGGAGTTGTTCAGTCTTGAGAAGAGAAGGTTTCAGGTAGACCTTAGAGTAGCCTTCCAGTACCTAAAAGGGGCCTGCAAGAATGCTGGAGAGGGACTTTTTACAAGGGCATGTATTGATAGGACAAGAACTAATGACTTCAAATTGAAAAAGGGTAGATTTGGATTGGCTATAAGTAAGACATTCTTCACTATGAGTGTGGTGAGACATTGAAAAGAGTTGCTTGGAGAAATCCTGAATATACCATCCCTGGAAAAGTTAAAGGCCAGGTTGGATGAGGTTAGTGGAAAATGTCCCTGCCCATGGCAGAGCAGCTGGAACTGGAGAATCTTCAAAGTACCTTCCAATCCAAATATCCTACAGTTCTATGATTGTGTGAAAAGCTTTTTAGAGTCCTTGTATAGTCATCCTTGCATAGTCCAGCTCACCTCCCGCTGCGCAGGACCTTCCTATAGAGCACCATGCGGTCCGTTCTATAAATGTGACCAGTGAAAACAGCAGGGTTCAAAAAACAACTGCTATGTACACTGAAGGTCATTTCACTGCTCTGCTTTAGAGCATAGATACACAAACACTTGAACAAGTACATCTGAGAGGGCAGCAACCTGCTGTGAGGCAAAACTCTGTAGTGGCAACTTCTCACTACAGATTTGCCTTCAGAGTGATTCTAATGAGGAAGTGCACCCTGGAAAGAAATTTTGTGGAGTTACACTGAGCCCTGCTGCTAAGCAAAATAGTAGCACACTAGTTAAAATAATTTGTTTGCATTCCCTAAAATCAATGGAGTTTTCAGATTTTCTCTAATCTAAACACAGAGAGAAGGCAAATAAAATAACTTGCTGTGGTTAGCTCCATCAGATTGGGATAATTTTAACATAAGTCAGGCCTGGAGACTAAACTACCTACTGCTGTCCCACTGAGAGGCTGTCATGATTACTAGAAATTCACACCTTTAGCTGAAAAACCACATATGTGCTCAGCTGAGATGTTTTCCTCTCCAATCCACCCCCCCACACACACACACCCTTTATTTATTATACCTATCTGGTTTAAATTGATTTTGCTATCTTTTTGTTCATAGGAGGCTTAAAAAAGGGCTAAGGGAATTCACATATCTTACACTGTGCTTCTATAGAGTTTATGTGGCAATCCTTCATTGTGAAGGGATGCAGGCTTTACAAAATCAGAAGTCTTAGCTACAATGGAAGTTATCTCTTAGAAAAACAAGATCAGCAGTTTTAAACTAGATAAGAACTTGTCAGATAGGAAACAGCATACCCTGACCGATAGCAGAAAATATCTGAGTCTCTGAGACAGGTGATGAGGCAGGGAAGGGTGTGTAAAGTTTCCTTCTGATCTTATTCACTGCCACAACCATCTCTGCTCCCTTTCCATGTCCATTCTTCAGGCAGATTTCTCCTCTGAACTGGCCTTTCACACTCCTACCAGTCTCCAAAAAATGAGAACTATGCCTGTTTCTGCAGATGTGGGAGCAAATTACTTTCTTGCTGGCTTTTTACTCTAGCAACTGCTGCTACTTCACCATCTGCTGCTCCTCTTTTGTGTCTCCAAGCAGTTGTAAGTAAAGCTGCTGCATTCAGTTCACATTCCAAGGTTTTCTTAGTAACCACCAAGGCTGAAAAAGAAAATCTTTTAATGAGACCTGAGATTCTGCAGTCACTGCAGCAGTACCAGACATATGCCTTATTGACATGAGTTGGACACATCCAGGAGTCTCTCCAAACTCCAAAGGGAGCTGAGCAAGAGGGAAACAGGTAATTAGAAATTTTCTAGCAAAGACTTTTTCTTTTGTTAAGAAATGTTGATTTGCTGAGAAAGGCAAGTTTCACAGGGAGGTAAGCAGCCAGGTCAGTGCTCTGGTGTCTCAGCTGGGAATACAAGTGACACAAGAGCTTTGTATTCAACCCTTTTGCTACCTAGCAGTCTGGGAGGTGTGGTACTCCAAACCACTCTTTAGATCATCAGTTTCCCACCTCAACCACCTATCACTGCAGTACTATCAGAAATAGGCAAGAATGTAAGCTATGGGGGTTTATGAGGTGAGATTTAGCCACTTTATTACTTGCAGGCCAGAAACAGCTGAATGCCACTGGACAACAATAAAAACTTTTCTGATAGTTAAATATTAAGAGGTTAATCTTATGACTACAAATCCATAGGGTCTGGGTTGATAACTTTAGGAATTTTAATAGAGGAATTGTATGAGAAAGTATGTTTAAAAACCTTGATTATTGGTATACATAGAAGCACAATATGTTTTTTCATGAATGTTCTGACCATCTCTGCAACTTAAAATATGATAGTATCTCTGTTCATAGAGCACAGGAGTGTCAGGACCATACTTTCAAGCCAGAGCAGATATTTTGTTGTGTGCCATTTTGTGCCAGATCTCACAAATAATAGAAGTGAAAACTGAAGTCCCATTTTTCTAGAATGTATACAAAATGCCTTGTGAATTTGTTTGTTTACATAAGCAATTGATAATGTAGCAAAATAAAGAAATGAAAATGCAGGTCATTAAACTAAAGAATTAAAGAGTCTAGGAGAGCCTATAAGAGTGATCCCTTAACCCTGCAAGCTCTTTTGACAAAATAGAGGAAAATGCTTTTATCAATAATCTACTGACTAGGGCTCATGGCAATATATCAATGGGACAGACCATAGGAGCCCCAAAGGAAGTGTAATGATCAATTGTGGTAATCATCCACAAATTAAAGATCTCTGAAAGTGAATACTTGGTATACTCTAAGGGTTTTGCATGAGTGTTGCTTTTTATCATGCCAATGATCCATGGATTAAGGGCTTGCATTTATATAGCACATTGTAATGGCTTCGAGGAAGCTATTAGGGTCTATCACATCAATGATCCATGAATAATGAGAGTTGTTGGAGAAGTATCTTTCAATCCATGGTTCAGTGCTTCAAGGATGTTTTAACATGGTTTAAGGTTTAGCAAGTATAATACAGTTTATGTAGCACTACTTGCACTTGTATTTACAGAATTAATAAATACAGTATAGAAAGCATAGGAAGGCAAAAGGAAGAAGTACTGCTTCAAGGAGGAAATAATGATTTACTTTCCTTCAGTGCCTGAGATCAGTTTCTGGCAGCAATAACCTCTTACTCCCTACTTGGCGCTAATTCATATGGTGCTCATAATATCACTATAATCAAAAGCATGTAGAATACAGGCAGCCTTTGCAGCATGACAGTAATCAAGGACATCATTGAGTTGGAATCAACAGAGTTATGAGGGGTTAGATAACCTCCTAATAATGATTCAAATAGGAACTGTTCAGTGTTATGTGAATCCCCTTCTATTTTACTTTGAAATATTCTGGTAGCTCTAGGTGGTCAGAGGGTTATGCATAACTGTAGCTTTCTGATGGTGTTTTCCTCAGTACATCATGTCTGCACAAAGATTTAAAAGCCATAACTAGCTTTAAAATAAATCTTGATCAAATGCCAGCTTTTCTTATGGGTGTCCAAATCTTGGAAAATTTGACATTTTGTAATTTTGAACATGGATGAAGAAAAATGGGACAAAAATACTTTATACATTATTTTCTGAAAATCTATACTAATGTGGCACAGTTTATGAAGATGCTCTTCTTAAGATTCTTCCATCCATTTTTAGTTGCTTTTTCCCTAGTAATTACCTCCTCCTTCTCAGGATCTCCTCAAAGACAAAGTGAACTCTTGACCCTGAGGACATGTAAAGGGGGAGGAGGAAGATGTGCCCCATCTGTTCACGACTTGGCAACATCATCCTGCTGTCATATTCCAGTGGCTGCCTGTCCCAGTGCCTATGGATGCCCTTAGAAAAGAAGGGACACCTTTTTCTGCAGGATACAGACAGGAGAAGAGGAAAGGGGACAGCAGAATGAGCTGTAAAAAGCATTCCCATTCCAGCTTTTTGCTGCATCCAACTCTTCTGGCAGAAGGAAGCAGAGAAAGCATTTCCTGCTATGGTAAAAATCGTTTATGGATTACTGCAGTCTGGCTGCAGTCATGTACAGACAACTGCAGCCCACTGGATTGCAACACTGGGAGCTAGCCACTGCAGCTGCTAATTTTGGACCAGATTTGAGGGTAACTTCTTCAGACAGTGTATAAGGAAATTTGAGTAGAGATCAAACAAGATGTAATGCAAGTATTGGCAAATTCACCAGCACAGCATGTAGTGACTCCTACAGTCACAAGTCTTAGTTCAAGCTCTGTTCAGAGCAGCGTAAATACTCCTATTCCCATCAGAGGGCTATTTTTTGGTTTTTTGTTTTTTTTTTTTTCAGATGGAAAGTTATAGTTACGGTTCCAAAGAAACTTAGTCTCTCTTTCACAGTCAGCACTGGGAAACAGAAGACAATTTTGTCCAGTCTTTCTGATGGACATTCAATGCGCTCTCTGCCAATAGTCACAAAATACAAAATTATACTGCTGGGTAGCCAGCTACCTCATTTTTCTCCCTGATTTTTGTAGATTGATTTCTCATTCCTTGCAGATCAGCTGAGCCAGATGTAGTGGTATCACTATATTCTCTAAAGCTAGTAAGCTGCACATAAAGCTGAGAATTTGGTCAGGTGACAGAACCACATACAAGGATTTGCTTTTCCTCCACCTCACAACACACCTTTTTTTTCCTTCTTCTTCCTAATTAAATGGAAAGGTATCACAGCCAATGCCTTGAAATGCTGCTACAATAAGCCCTGGTTTAGTGCTATCCAAAGTAATTAGAAAAGACATGTAATCTCCCAGTGTTTAAAGTGGTTTCTTTACTATGATTTCATATATTCATTTATCCTTTGCAAATTATTTCTGCTGCAATAGCAACATTTCTCTTCGGTCCTTGTCTGCTTTACCAGTTAGATCTTAAGTAAAGCCACAGCACAAAGTTTATGCTATTAAAGATTGTTTCTGTGGTTAGGACTGTGAAGTCATAAATACAGGATTGTGCATTCATTGCACTACCAAGCTGAGATGTGGGGTAATGAGGGAGAACAATCCTATTCAGACACCAATATCTTCAGCAATAACTAGTGCAATGTAGAACATTACAATGAGAGAAAATTGCTTTTTTTGCAGGTATTCTTTCTTTCAAAGACCTAATTGATATCTATAACAACAGAACATATGAAAACCTTGAAAAATATACTGATCTTTTGCTACTGCCATCAGCATGAAGTTACATCCCAAAATACAAAGGAACATGCATGAAGGGCATTGAAATGCCATTTCAAATGTGGGAAAGATGAAGGAAGAAGGAGTTCATAGAAACCTCAGCCTGCATTACCATCTGTCACCTGGCTTGTTGGTTCAAGGGTAGAAGTTAAAACCAGCAACAGAGCTGGGCTCTTTGAAAAGTATGAGATGGGATATATTCTAGGTTCTAAGGTCAGTGGACAGGAAGCTTGAATTTTGTGCCAGGTGTGCAGGCTTCTTTATGCGTTCTGACAAAAATACAAAATGTCTGTCTGGTTCATGTGAACATCTGAAATGAAAGTACAAGTGGATGAAATTTAGAATCAGACCACAGAGGAGAATATGGCATAAGGTCCTTAATGTTTCTACTGAAGGGTTCTTAGAACTAGGCTGGAATTAGACTACATATATTTTCTGTAGACATGTAGGCACAACATCAATTCAAAGGTAGCCAATAGGTAGCCAATTTTTTATATACTGGGAGTTAGTAGGATTTTGAAAAGAGAGGAGGGAACGCTTGGTCAAAATTCTTTGACACTGAAAAGGAGCTGAAGTTAAGTCATCTAACAGTTGGGTCACTGCACTGTGTTGCTGTGGAAAAGTTAAAAGGGGCATGAAATCTATCCTGTGAATAACCTGCTTCTGTGGTCATGCTCAGAGCATGACAAATGAATCAGGGGATTTAGGGAGAGAAACAGTTTCCGGATCTTGACTAAGCTAAGTCAACAGGATACTTGAACTAAAGTTGTGTCTGTATGCCAAAATACAAGATTGCATGTGTCTGGAAGATTTAAGGTCCATAGATGTTTATCTTGTGTGACTAGAGAGCAAGAGAACTGAATTATAGGCTCATTCACTGGGATTCAGATGTGCTGGCACTTCATAAGTGACCAAACCAAATCAGTTCCTGGATCCTCTTTAACGTTTATTCTTTTCAGGTTTTGGTGGTTTAGATAATAGCAATGAAAACACAATGTTGTACAATCAAGTAGAAAACCTTGAAAATAATTCAGAGAATCAAAAATAAGCTAACTACTCACCATCTAGTAAGACAAGATTCTGGCCCAGAAAAAAAAACCCCACATTAAAAAAAAATCTATTAAATGCCAAAAATTCACCACAGCTTTTTCATCATTATTTTTAACTAATAAAAAAATGCTGATGAAAGCAGAAGTACATGATATAGATCTGACAGTCTACCAACCTAGTGAGGATTATTATGGCTATTCAATCTATTTTAAAGTGTTTAATTTTGCATAACTGTAATTCCACATTAACATCCAAATAGCTTATGAAAATATGTCAACAGATTATTCATTTACAATTTTTTTTGCAGAAATAAGGCAAACTACCTTTACAAATTATTGTGAAAGAAATAATGGGGTTACCAGAATCAGTGAACAGGAAGTCACAATAGTATACTATGGAAGAATCAGTTTGATGTCTCCTTTTGCTTCTGTACTCCAGGTTAAGCAAACCCTGTTCCTTCAGTCTCTTGTATGCTGTGTCCTTTGGCACTCTAAGTGTCCCTTCATCAGACTCTGTCCAGATTGTTGATGTTTTTTCTGTCCCAGAACTGGACAAAATATTGCTGGCATGCCAAATGGAGGTTAATTAGGTTTTTCCTTAGCCTACTGGCTCTTCCTAGTGCAGACAGTATGCAATCTCCTCTTAAATACACAGAACTTTAAAACGATGATTTGAAAAGATGTTTTACCAGCCTTGGCTAACAAAAGACAAAACATTAGCAGGCAGTTGAAAAAATCCTTGGTCTATTTGACACAATTTCATAAAACTGCTCAACTAAAAATTTTGAATTGGGACAAAAGATAAACTTGCTTTCTTAGTTGAAATAGAGGCAATTGATGTGATAGTTTTGTCCCAAAAGACTTTTCTTTTTCATTATATTTTCTACAACCCTTTTCCAGCTGGGTTACAATTTTCTTGGGTTAATTTCTTTCTTACATGGGGTTTCATTTGATATTTACTTGAAAAATCCATGTGTTGGAAATGTAGCAGTTATCACATGGATATACAAGCAATGTACAACATCATAGCCATTTCTAATTTCCAGCATAGAATATTCTTATCATTAATCTAAATGTTTAGAATATGATTGTTTTGCTGTGATATAAAAAAGAATCCCAAACTGGAAAGTTTTATAAGTACTTGCAATTACAAAATCTTAAAATACTGTGCATGAAGATTCTGTCTGATCTTCCATTGAAATTCCTTTAAATTCATATTCAGGTAATGTACCATAAAAATTAAAGGTTAGCCAACAACAATATAATTATGGCTCATTATGTAGAAAAATGAGCAGGGAGTACAGTTTCTTGATTAGTTAATAATAACAAAACATTAACTTTCCCAAGGTCTTTGTTGGCTCTGAAAACACTTCCTATTGTATAAGATTCATTTATAAAAACGTACTTTCAATATGTACTCTGAAAGAAAGAATATACAACATGTGGATTTCCTGCGTCAATAAGGCTACCAAAAGTTCAGTTGTGCTGACACAGTGTGATGTGCCTCCCTCATGTTAAGCTCAACAAGCGCAAGACAAACACTGAACCAAACTTGGCAACTGTTACTCAAATGTGAAATCCCTCTTCCTGGAGCAAGTTCAATGTCATATAACTCCAAAGGATAACTTCTGTGAAAAATTAAATATTCCTCTGGGTAAATGCTGTAGAGGAGGCTATCTAGCACTGAACATTTCCAACGGTAAAATAATCTCAGTAATAAGTAAATGAGCATAAATCTCTCGAAGTCACAACATAATCTGTCTGAATTTGGAATTTTGGAGAATAAAGGATTTTTTTTTTAAATAAGAGACTACCATAATAAATCTCTTTCCCTTTGTTTCCTTCACGTGTCAGATGAGCATGAAGTTATTTACATTCTAACTAGTTTTCTTGCTAAAAAGGTTTCACTTGAATTACTAACAGAGTGAGATCATACCATACTGAGCAGTTTCAGGTGGGAAAAAGCCCAACTGACTCAAAAAATGGAAGAGAGGGTAGGGGAAGAAAGCCAGTCCTTCACTACCCCTACTACCTTAAATGGACTACATGTGCCAGATTTGTGGGAGACACAAATAGCTAAAGGGCTTATTGATTATGATGGTCTTTCTAAAAAAGTGCTTACATAGGAAGATAATCAGTGAGTGAAAGGAGTATATCCCATTCCACATATCCACATATGTTATTCAATAACTCTTAATTTTTCCATAGGTTCATTGCTATGCTATTTGCATGTTCTTCCAGGTCAGCTGAGAAAGCAGTAGTCATCTCTCTTCAATTTGAGGGAAAAAAATTATGAAAATGAAATAACAACACATAGTGCAACAGGGAACAAGAAAGCAGATGAGAACAAAGGAAAAACACTATTGAGAAAGAAGGTTTTGATTCAATGCTTTGTTTTTACAGCTAATTTGTATGCTTTTATAATCACACATTTTCAGCTTTCCATAATTGTGAATATATCTTTTCTACAATGTACTGCCTTCTTAGCCAAGCTTACACCATGATAGGAGATGGCTCAAAGGTAACTGGGTACAAGAAAGTGATAAACTGTCACATATCTAGCATAAGTTCTCTGCTAAGTCTCAGCCTGTCACACTGTAAGGGCTTTGAAAAAAGGAGGCATCATTTTTAAAAAGGCAAGAACAACCACCCCTCCACCACAATTTCTTTTACTGCAGCTAATGGGGAACTCTGCTACCATTGCTGACAATGTTCTTCCTGAATGCTGAACAAATATATCTGAATGTGGGTCTAATGGTAAAGAATCTGTGTTAGATGAAGGTTTAAATATTCTGTATATCTAAACATTCTGAATATTCTGCAATCTAAACTGTGGTTGCTGCTTTGGTTGAGTAAGTTATAGTACAGTGATGTTCAGGGACAGGCCAGTGCCCAGGTTCACACTTCCTATGCCTCAGTAGTCTGGGCCACAGTTTTCAAAAGGTGAACATAAAACTGAAACAGATAACAGATAGTTTTGGTATGAGTATGCTGAAATAGAAACGTATGCCTGTAACTGTGAAAAGAAAAATGTCTTGCTTATTTCTAAATGTATAAGGGACTGTAGGGAAAAGTTTTCTTTGCAAGGTTCTGTTTATTTGGGTAAAATTTAATTTGGAATTGCTATGTGTAGTAAGCATGAGCAACAAGCAAATATATTAATTTCTACTCACATCAATAGGGAAAAATGTCACAGAAGACCAGTAAATATAAAGCCCAGAGGTGAGAAAGAAGCATATCAACCATGAAATTGTATTAATTCAATAATTAAAGTGAGTCTCAGTTCCAACACAGGCTCCAGTTCTGTAGCGAAGATGTGACAATACAATTGGGAATGGCAGCCCATTGGAGTTGTATGAATTGTCAGGAGAGAAAGCATTCCAGGAAATCAGACGTTTTATGAGCACTGCAGTGTATTTAGCCCTGGACCTGATATCATCTCATTAATCAAAGCAATACACAGAGAGTGAAATTTCCACCTGCGTTTAGTTTTGAGAAAGAAGCAGTAAGAAGTGGGAGTGTCTTGTCCTTGTTCCCAGATGCTACAGCAGAGCCAGGCTTTGTAGTACTCTTCCCAGCAAGGGAATGAAAACAGTGCTGTAGGGGGAAATTAATTATTATCAGAGACATTCCAGATGGAAATCTGTGTAGCTGCAAAATGAAGACCTTTCAAGGAGCTGAGTGTTTCCTGCTGATCATGTTAGTTTCCCTTGTGCTTTAAAGGCTTCAAAACTTCTATGGAAAAGCAAGTTCCTATTAGAGCTGGTAATGAATCTAGTATTTGATTTTGCATTTTTAATTTTTTATTATTTTTCCATGTGTATTTCCAGAGACATGCAGGAAAGAGAGATGCTCCCAGACAAAATCAATGGCTCAGTGACTGGGGTCTGCATTTAAAATCTGGAATTACCTAATGTCCCTGCTTACAATGTAAAGCACCTGCTTGAACAGGTGGTGTTTGTCTGGGTTACTATCATTTATAAAAAACACTAATGGATGTTTTTGAGAGAGAATAGAGTAGCCCACAGAGATATGGTTACTATTCTCCAAGAAAATGTGTTACAAACAGAGGCAAAGTAGGGAGTCAATCTCCCAAGAGAGCTCCTGGGTCACTTGGCTACACTACAAGTTAGTGTTTCTTGTCAACATAAATTCTCGTCTTCACCTGAGAAGGCAGCCAAAAGGAAGGCTTTTAGTCTTCAAAACTCATAGATTTTCTGATTAAGGAAATGTCTCATTATGAAGTTTCCAGCCAGTTCCTGTTTCTAGTGTTCTTGGGCACAACTCTCCAAAATGTAATCAGCAGCAAGATTAGATCTGTGACTGCCTTATTACAAGAATATTAAAGACTGTGCACCTATGTCACTTTTTCTCTGTGTCTCAACAACTATTTTTGTCATCAGCCAAAAATTTAACTTCTGGTAGTCACCTATCGGTTGAAGAGTGTTTTACATTCATTATTTGCATTCATCATAAACCAAAATCAAAATAGCTGCAGTGTTTAAAAAAATGAAACAAATTTGCGGCCTTACAGTTTATACAGAGTTTGAAATACTTGTGGCTTGCCTTAAAACTTCCTTCACTGTCTTTGTACAACACTAGGCTCATAGCTTACACAGTATCATTCAATAACAAAGTGGATCTGACTTAGCTTCACAATAAAGAAATAAAAGCTGTATTACAGCACGTGTAAGAAAGGCATGGATACAGAGAAATTTAAATTGAATTTGTTTGAAAACAGAAAATTTTTTGGAAGTACAAATAAAACAATAGCTGTTGAAATACGGTTTTGGGCTGATAATGAGTCAGGTCTTTCGACCAATCTAATAACTATTCAATTAGTTATTCGTAATAGTTCTTTACCAAATCCTATGACTGTGAAATAATTTTCCATTAAGATTTACACCAAACTTCAATTAATTAGATAAATACACCTTTCAGATCACAATTTTTTCTGCTTTCCTGCAATATATGCAAATTTTCTTATGATTTCAGAATAAACTTTCCCTTAGAAGCTGATAAATAGTAGCTTCAGTAGATTATCATATACACACTTAGATTTGTTAATTTAGAGTTGGCAGCTATGCTGAAAATGCAATGGTGTACCTAAAAAGCTGGCCACTTACTCAAGACAGATTCTAACACTTCATGGTTTTTCTTTGTACAAATTTTTCTTGGGAAAAATTGGTGGGACATAGGTATGTGCTCTCATAAAAATTATTCTACAGACTTAATGATGTCAGTAAGAATCTATTTTTCTTTAAACATCATTTATTATTAACGTGATATCCCTTTTCTTTCTGGGGTTTCTCAGGACCTAGTAAAGAGAAAATAAGTTGTTATTTGGTTTTGATATATGCAATATCAGAAAATTTTATACCACAGAATTAAAAAGAAAACCCACTATTTAATGTAAGGAGTTTTAGTCTCTAACATGGGGCCCTCAAAGTGCCTGCAAAGTATTTATTGGAGGTCTAGCTGGTAAGTACCATATCTTAGATTCTGCCATTTTCTCCTTGCTCTCCACTGAGAACAATAGATTTGAAAGGAGTAGAAAAGGTTAAAAAAAAGAGTTAGTTAAACAGTGTGCTTGCAGCTTTGAAAAACAAAATGTTCCCAGCGTAATCAGGAAATTGCCCCTTGCAACTTCTGATAAAACTTGATTTTAATCAAAATTACATTTTTGTCACTAAATTATTTTCCATGTCAAAATGTGTTTATAGCAAGTCAACAAAATCATTATATTATTTAAAGAAACTAACAACTACAAAGTACTTCCTAACAACTTTTAATACAGTTATAAAAGATTTGTTGTGCTTCATAATACTATTCTGTTATAAAGAATAGGAATTCACAGATCCAGAGAGTTCACTGGGGATATTAGGACTTTTTTAATTTAAAAATATTCAGTAACAAAAACATATTGTTGAAATAATTTTACTAAGAAAATATGATAACAAGAGATACACTACATATAAAAAGTGGATAGAACCTAATTGACTTTGTTGGACACAGTGATAATTGATTTGCTGCGGTTTATATTAGGTGCAATTTACATTTCTTGTTCCAGAGCAGGTAGAGAACAAGAGCACTAGAAAATCACAGATTATTAACAACAGCTCCAACAATATTATTCAGAACTTCAAAAATATACATTTATTTGGGCATCAGACTTCTCTACTTTGTTGACTTGGACAATAAGAGAAGTCCTCTGTTGTGGCTCTGTTGATCTCCGTAAGAATATATTTCAGGGCAAAACCTGTGTCAAAACTTCAGACCATTCAAATTCTTAAGTCACTATCAGGGACATTTTACTTACAGAGGTCTTTGGTACAAAACAGGTCAATGACAAATACAGATATACAAATACTTCTGTATGCATATACATACACACATATATTTCTACATATGTTTCTCAGTCATTTCTGCTTATAGCTGAAACCAAAAGCAGTAAAACCATAAAATAAATGCAAAAGAAAATATTTCTGAAGCTATCCCAATGTTCAGAAAGAAAACTAATTTCAACATGTTTCATTTCAAATGTTGGTTGATGGTTCAATGCAGCTACTAAATTTCAACCTACATAAGTAATGGAGCCCTGAAGCAATCCTCTGATCCTGTTACTCTGACTCATTCCGTCACAAAGTCCTTATAGATATTCTATAACCTATTCCTTAAATTATTCATTAAATAAATATTCTTCTTGAGAATTATGGGGACTAATCTAGGGCTCTGTTCTTGCTAAAAGTGATATCAACAAAGAAAGAATTAGTTATTCATTTTGGAAATAAATTATGACAAGATAGTATATATGACAAGATACATATATGCAAATTAGAGCCTTATGACAAGAAAAATACTTGGCTACTATTTTTAATACAGCTGAGGGCAATTATGTCTGTAGTTCCCACTAGACACAGATATGGCACTGCCATGAGGCTGAAGGCACTTTTGCCTTGTGAGTGATATCCTTGGAACAGTGGTATTCTGCATGTCTTACAACATATCCACAGGATGTGCCTTTAAACCTAAACATAGTAATTTATAAAATTTTAAGTATGTGGTTCTTCCTCAGACATACATATTTGTCAGTGAGTAGCATTGCAGTAGTTTTATTTTCAATATTTTCATTACTTTTTAAAATTATTTATCAGTTGCAGGGATTGGAAAGCAAGTTTCTCATTTGAAAGCATAAGATGATGTCAGATGAGATGAAATGAGAGGGGATGAGATGAGTTGAAACAAGATGAAATACCATGAGGGATGCAGCCACTGAGGAAGCATTTGAAAATCATTTCTGTAGGCAAATCCTATATGGGAGCAAACTCCACAGGAAACTAGGAAAAAGAAGTGTTCTGTACCTTTCAGTTGGACATCTCTCATGTTCAGAGGCTGCCCATAAATTCTGAGCCATTTTGACATTTGATAAACACTCAAGCTTTCAGCTAGGCTCAGCCTGGTGCTGCTGAGAACTACTGCCCTCCTTAACTGCTGCAACCATTGTACAGCAAACTGCACTGAACTGCAGACACAGGCTGTACAAACTGCTAAAGTCTCCTTACAAGGTGGAAATGCCAGTATTTCTGCTTAAAATTAGAGACAAAAGCAAGAAAAGGCATCTTGCCCAGTTCTGCTTAGTGTTAGTGTATAACTTACTATTTAATCAATAAACCTTATTCTAATAAAACTAGGGCACAGAGAAAATCTTAACTCTCAGGTGTTGTCATTCTGCCTAGATGTTTAAGGACTGACAAGGTGTGTGATTATCATCTGGGTCCTTCCCCAGAAAAATGCTTTTAAAAACATTTTTGAAAACCTTATATCCCTCAAAAATCTTAATGAAAAATCATAGAAACATTTCATCTTATAAGGCAATACTTACTTGATTTAGGTTTGGAATTTCCTATTTCTCTTTACATTTGTGCTGAAAGTTATGTAACACTACCTTCTTGAGCAATAATAACAAAAAAAGCAAAAGAAAATATTTTTAACTAAAAGAGTAGTAAACATTGAGCCAAAGCCACATGAGGAGCAGCTGAGGTCACTTGGTCTGTTCAGCCTGGAGAAGAGGAGACTGAAGGGGGACCTCACTACAGTTACAGCTTCCTTGTGAGGGGAAGAGGAGGGGCAGACACTGATCCCTTCTCTGTGGTGACCAGTGACAGGACCTGAGAGAATGGTCTGAAAATGTGTCAGGAGAGGTTTAGGGTGGATATTAGAAAAAGATGCTTCACCCAGAGAGTTGCTGAGCACTGGAACAGGCTCCACAGGCAAGTTCAGGAAGTGTTTGGAACTCTCGGACACATGGTATGACTCCTGGGAACAGTCCTGTGCAAGACTAGGAGTTAGACTCGATGATCTGAGTGGCTCCCTCCCAACTCAGCATATTCTGTGATTTTGTGATTTTAATAAAGTTAACTTAGCCTACCTCCACTGCTCAGTTTTAGTCATATGAGAAATACTATTAAGCCATTAGGATCATCCAAATGCTTAATCTTACACCCTCAGCTGACTGTTTTGCAAGATTTATGTTTTCATTACTTTTGTTTGTTAATTTCACCACATGAAGGTAAGTAATTCTTTCAGTTGCAGTGTGGATCTTGTCCCCAGCACACTTTTAGGGATAGATAAGTTGCAACAGTCTTAGAGGAAAGCAACTTTTTCCATAAACCCCAAACTATTTTTAGGTCCCCTTTCTCATAAATTATGATTACTGGTACCTGAAAATGCGTCCTTCAAAAAAAAACATGTGTCAGTTAATCTGGTACATTATCTTTATATATGTTAACATATGCATTATGCCAGTTTTATATGCTTCCTCGCTAAAAAGACCTTTCTGGTCTAGTAAAAATGTCACCAAAATTTTCATTTTCCCCAAACAGCAAAATGATAACCCTTGTTGAAAATTTTACACTGAATTATCTTTGTTTGGCATACTTTCACAAGAGTAAATGGCATTTAGTGGCAGTACACATTACTAACATCTTCTGCTGCTACATCATAATGCAGGAGTTCAACATTAAGTGACAGCATGACAGCATGATCAGTCATATTAAAACATTTTTATAAACATACGATCATGTGAAGCAATATTATCTCAATTCAAGAATCAAATTAATTTCATACAGTATTGCCAACCATTATAATTGATGATGGTGAACTATGCCTGGGCAGGGCGAAGCCAGAGGAAACTCTGGTGGAGATCCATAGTGGTCCTGACATGTAAATCAGTCATCCGACCCAGGTCTTGGGGCAAAGGACATGATGGGGAACATAGTTACCAAAGATGAGGAAAAGGCTGAGGTACTTAACACCTCCTTTGCCTCAGTTTTCAACAATAAGACAGATCCTCCTCAAGAAAATTGGCCTCCTGAGCTGGTAAACCAGGATGGGGAGCTGAATAGCTCACCTGTAATCTGGGAGGAAGCTGTTAGTGACCTGCTAACTTGGATCCTCACAAGTCTATGAGACCAGATGGATTCCAACCTAGTGTGTGGAGGGAGCTGGCAGAAGAGCTCGCCAAGCCATTCTCCAACATTTATCAACAGTCCTGGCGCACTGGACTGGACTGACCTCAATGCCTGGCACAGTTATGGAACAGATCGCCTTGAGTGCCATCACACAACACCTACAGGATGGACAGGGAATCAGACCCAGCTATCACAGATTTAGGAGGAACAGGTCCTGCCTGACCAACCTGATCTCTTTTTGTGACCAGGTGACCTACCTGGTATATGAGGGGAAGGCTGTGGGTGTAATCTATCTGGACTTCAGCAAAATCTTTGACACTATCTGCCACAGCACACTCCTGGAAAAGCTGGCAGCCCATGGCTTGGACAGGCTTGATTCTATGTTTCAGAATGCCTTTTTCCAGGAGAAATAAAGCAGAGAGGAGAAGAAAAGAATAAAAAAATCAAATCTAAGTCTTACCAAATCAAATGTGGATGAGCCTTTTTAGTCTTTTTCTTTGGATGTATGGGTTAACAAAAGCTTTGAACTCTGTGACTCTATCTGCGGGGGGCAAACTTCCTGTATGTCTTTATTTTACTGATCCATGGAAGTTTCATTTCATGATGCCTGGTTGAAGTGCTACACTCCAGAACAGGTGTGCTACTCTTGGCTCTCCTGAAAAGTTTTGTCTTGCTTAACTGGATCACTATCAGTCAATCTGTTACTTTATTACAACCACCTGTTTGTACGGTAGCCATGCCCAGTGACCATAATCAAAGACCAAAGCTAACAGGGGAGACTAAGCTTAGTACTGTGCACTGCTTTTTGTCCTGTCCTAGCTTTGAAAATGACTGCTGGTCCTGAATACTTCAGCCCAGGATATATCTTGAATATAGGCATCTGTTTTATGCTAAATAGGGAAAAAGCAGGTTATCTGAGCAAATTATATATGTGTGTGTGCGTGTGTGTGTGCATGCATGTATGTTCATACATATGCATATTTCTGTTTGGCCCACCAAATCCAATTTCAAATGCACCCACACTCCCTCCTTCCAGTGATCTCTTATGTAACAAACCCCATCCCTAAATTGCTGTGCCAATTCTACAGTATTTTTATGAAGCTTCTCTAGAGAAAATTATACCTATGCATTCTGTAAAATTCAGTACATGAACCATGAAAATCTTTCACCATATGATAAAAAGGTGTTTGTGTTAAAATGTGTAATAACATATCACAGGCTTTCCCCCCAGGATTAAACCATTGTTTGATTTCACAGAAGGTAAATTCCATCAATCAGCTTGTCCTTTGTTGTCAAAAAAACAACTTGAAGTTTAATTCTGTAAGAAGGAATCATAAAATGAACAAACAAGAAACTTAATTCATTAAATTAAATAACAAAGAAAAATATGTCAGCTCAAGATTTCCCCACATAAAACATTGAGAAGTTTATGGTGTGTTTGGATATAATTTTAAAGGTAAGATAAACAGTAAAAGCCTAAAAATACATGGAATTAAAATCTGACAAAAATTTTATTTTTGCTGTACTCACATGTAAAAATTCCCAGAATTTTTAAGGAGTGTCTTTAACTGGTAACTTAGAACAAATTAGGCCTCTGTAGATTTTCCACTATTTGGGCTTTCATAAATCCAATCCAAATTTGTGTTTGGAGTTTGTTTGTGTGGGATTCTTTTCTACTAGAAACCCCAAATAAGAACCAATGATTCATGGTGTGATCTCTGACTCTATGTTATTTCATTTTGAATTACAACAGCAAGACTTAAATCAGCTCAGGAAAGAAGAAATCTGCCCGAGAAAACAAAGAAAACCAAGAGAAAAAAAAATTGCATGCATTTCTTCATCATCCATCCTCCCTCTTTGAAAGGTAAAACAAAAAGGGCAGAGGAGAGGATAAAAACAAAGGGGAGCTGGAGAGGCAGAGGCAAAGGGCAAGAGGAGGGCGGAGGAAGAGAAGAGAGGAAAGAGGAAGGGGAAAGGAAGAGAGAAGTGGAAGAATGGGAAGGGGAGGGGGAGGGGAAAGGGGAAACAAAGTTCACAGCAAACCTTATGAAGCTCTGAATATCACAGAATCACAGAATATGCCATGTTGGAAGGGGCCAACAAGGACTATCAAGTCCACCTCCTGGCCCTGCACAGGACCATCCCAAGAGTGACATCATGTGCCCGAGAGCATTGTCCAAATTTTTCTTGGATTCTGTCAGGCTTGTCTGAACTAAGTATACAGAAATGATGCTATATTTTTGAAATATAATTTGAATATTAAATTGCAGTGGGAGTTTATGTTTGAGACACCAGAAAAATGTTACACAATCTCTTTCCCTAGCAATATCTTGTGTCAGTTGAGATAAAGATTGTCATAATATCCAACTTAAAGCTCAATTCAGAACAATTTAAAATTATTTCTAAATATTTCACATCTCATTCTGACAATTTCCAGTTGACCTTCAGAGGACATGAGGCAGCATTAAGAGCTGAAAAATGTGGATGTCTTTTTATGAAGAATTAATATTTATTGAATATCTTGCTATAACTATATCAGAATATTTTAATTAATAAAACTAAATAATGAGCGACAAATCATGGTGGGGAAAGTAAACACACAGCAGCATTAACCTCTAAATAGTCATGCTCATTCATGCTAGCAGTGACTTTCACTATGTGATTTGCCATAAGACACTCTTGAGCCCATCCTCTGGTGGATATGGTCTCTTCCCAGGTAGGAGGATGCGCTTGGCTCACTGCATCTTCTATCTGGCAATGCACTGGAGGCCTGCTGAGCCTGACAGTGCGTGGTCTGTAACGTTGCCTGGCTTAAGCAACGCTGTACTAAAATGTTGCAGGCTCTGTATTTGTTGACCATCAGAGTCCAGCTGGGAGAGAATTTATCTTCTTTAAATACTTGTTATCTTTGTTAGCTAACTCATCATCATTTAGGCAGCTTAAGTCCCTACACATGAAGGGCACAGCAGCTAATACTGTCAATGTGGACTTTGAAATGATCCATGAAGGAGAATATATGGCCACTGCTTCATAATCAGATACTAGAAGTGATTTACCTTTCAACACTTTTTACATTCATAAATCTCAAATACTGTCAGTTCAATATACAGCAGTTGTTTCCCCAGGGAGTCTTAGTTTAGATCCTGTACCTCCTCTGCAGTGTGGAGCAACTTTACCTGCCTTTGAGGTCAAGTGAGTCATCTAAGGTCACAGACTGAAAAAACGACCCAGAAAGATGCTGAAACCAGACCAGGACCTTTTAAAGTGCCCTGCTGCAACTACTGAAGCAAATTGTCTCCCTTGGATAATTCTGCTTGTTGATCCTCACTGAACATACACATTTCCCAGTGCCACAGGAAATGAAAGCTTACATCCAAGCTGCTGTAAGTGCTAGTATGCAGTGGGAACAAAACTCTTTTTTTTAATGCTACATTAATAATATTACTTCCATTCCTATACTTCAGGATATCCTTACATCCTGAGAAAAAATGGGAAAGAAAACAAACCCCTATCCAAATACATTCAGCTTTGCACCAAGATCCCAGCTTTGTGGTTCTCAGATGTTCGTCTTTTCTTTGACTGGATTAAATTTTACAGTTTTGTTTTAGGTTTTTTCCACCGCCAAGACAATTTGAAACACTTTTATTTTCTTTCAAAGAGAAAGCATCACTGTCTTTGAAAGAATCAGACGAATCCTACGAGGATTTCACATGTAAAAGCCAGTCAGGAGTCAAGTGTAATGTCCTGCATTTACTATACACCTTTCACACAGAAAGTTTGGGGCAGATAACATGCAGTTACATCCCAGTGCTTAGGGTGCATATGGCCTTCTACATTAAAGACACACACAAAAATGGATTATTCTGACTACCTGAATAAAACGGTAGGATCTGATTGTTACATTTCTGTATGGAGTCAGTTTATGTGTACTGAAAATGAAACTGAAAAATTTTATATATGGAATAAGAAGAGAGAGAATTAAAGTAAAAATGCAATTGAAAGCAAAATTTCAAATATATACATCTTCACTTTTGATAGACTCAGCTCCCAGCCTCACATTAAGTTTTCTTTGCTTCCTCTGCAGTGATTCCAGATGTTGAACTGGCATATAAGTACGACCAGTAGTGTTTTTCTTCTACCTGTGGGGAGCCAATATGGCTCACATTCCATCACTTAAATGCAGAACTAGTCCATTAGTTAAAATAATAGTGATGCCAAAATGCCTGATGTCCTGCAGGCACAGCAAGAGTGAGAGTTTAAAAAAGACCTATGTACCAACAATACCTTAAGGCTTGCACTCAGCTTGCGACAGGTGACTTTCCCATCTCTCATCTCAGTCTGTGTTTTGGTTCTGCTTTTTCTTTGTAGATTGTGTCCTGTTTAACTCAATGTTCTGTGAATCTTAATAGCTGGTAGCAAGTACTCTGGACATCTGCTCTGAATTTACTTTTCAGATAATATCTGTATTTTTGGGGGGAGCAGTTTTATGATATTTGGGTTAGGCTGAAACTGACAGCCTGCAGGAGGGAAGGAAAGATCAGTGCTATTTATAAGAATAACAGCTATTTACAAGCCCAGGAATCTCAGCAGGTATCTCTTTGCTTCCCAGTTACATGCAGTTATCTCAGGTCAGAACAGCACAGCCATTTTGCACCAGTAACACTGCACAAAAGTTTCAAACAAAGGAAATGAAATATATATTTATTCAGTGACAAAATACAGGGCAATTCCAGGGATGCAGAGTGGTATTCACCTGGAAATAGGCCGGAACACAGAGGCCAGCTTCTCACACTGGGAAAGGACTGATGTGAACATTTCTGTGATCAGAGGTCATCAAGGCTTCAGCTTTGCATCTAGCCATAGGGGCCTACAAATGTGGCATAGTTCAAATTTGGCACTGAAGAAAACAGTAGGAAAAAGTGATCCAGCTCTGCTTAAAACAAATAGAAACATTTCTGTAGGAGTTAGGGCATGGTGAATCACCATTTGTTTCTTAAGCACCCTATTTTATCCCTGGGCCTCAAGCCACTTTCTTTTTAGTTATGATATCTGATGGGATTTCCGCCTAAGCTGTATGGTATGATCTTATGTACTATAACTCAACCTGCTCCAGAAAATCTCTATTTATTGAGTGATGAATAATAGAATTACTTAGTGGCTTCTTTTAGCTTTCAGAAAAGAAAACACAGTATTGTATGCACTGTTTCAAATGTTTTCCTTTATTTTCCCATGGGGATTTATTCTTTAAAAAAACAAAGAAAAGGAAAAAAAAAGACCTCACTGAGAAGTACAGTAGTTAATTCAGATGGTTTCAAGTTGCCTAGGGCTATTGACTGATATATGCAAAACCTTGCCATTATGTTTTCAAAGCAGCGACAAATAGAATTAGGAGAGCAATTCCTTTGATGATACTTTGATTTTTTTTTTTAAAAATTACCTTCCATTATTGTCTGGGCTTGATCCTTCTCCCTCAGAAACTAGTGGGACTTCTGCCACTGACTTCAGGGGAAGGAGAATTGGGTTGTTTTCAGCACAGATTTTAAAACAAAGGCTTGAAATTGGCAGGAACGAAACACCCTGCCATGAATCAAGACAGCAGGTTGCCAGATGGCAACTTTTCAGATTTATGCAAACAAATTTGGTTTATTCAATATAAATATTTGAAGGGGGGAAAAAAGAAGGCTATAATTCTTATTTACCAAGGTGTCAGGTTTGAGCCTTTTAAATTTTAACTTGGTTCTGAGAGAAATAGAATCTCTACCAACACTGTTATTGCTTTAGAAAGCACCTGAGTCTGACTTTCCCTGACATTCTGCACTACTGTGGATACAGTTTTGAGTAAGTGAAGAAAAATTGGACTATTGGAAAAGGAAAGGATTCATACAGTTATTTGGGGAAGGCAGTTTAGGGTCAGTTGGTAGACTTTCAGTAGAGGAGTATGTGTTCTCCATACCACCAAAAGAGAGAATGAGAAGGCATTTTTAGCTTTTAAGTTAGAAACTCGAGTTTAGGCACTATGAGTAGCCCCATTACTTACAAGTGAAATCCTCAGCTGTTCAGATTCACTCAGCAGATAACAACCAAGAGAAGAGGCAGGTCAAGAATTCCAGAAGAACACTGTTGTTGTACTATTTGGTCTATTATGTCTTGGTTTGGTTTGGTTTTAGTCAAGCAACATTCAGAAAAGACAGAACAAAAGGAAGATTCTATTTTTTCTTGAAAATTAAGTTTGGATCTACTTAGAAGAATGACCTATGAGCAATAAAAATTTAATATTGCTGAACTCAGACACCTAGACTTTTTTCCTATTGAATAAAAAGGTTAAACAAGAAGAGGTTTAACCTAAGACCTTACTCCACTGTCACAATTCTTTTTTCAATGGCGTCCAACATTTAAAAAAAATAATAGTAAAGCACATCTGTCCTGAATTCTTTCTGCATACTGTTTCCTTCCGCCGATGGTGAGGAGTGTGCTTTTGGAAAGGCAGGAGGCTTCATCTTTTAACATATAATGAAATCCACATTCCAGTCAAATGTGATCAGCCCTGTCAGAGTAGAAGGGTGTTTTTATTGTTCATGTTTGCCTTCAGAGTGCCACTGCACATTACTAAGCAAGTTGGTTTCTTGCCACCTCTATTTTAAGCTGTTCAGAAATCTGGGAAGTGAAGAAATATCTGCCTTTTCTTTTTAAGGGGAAAACCATTACTTAAGTAAGCAAATATTTTAAATAACTCAGGCTAGAAAATGCAGGTGTTCTTGGATGGACATGCTTATTTTAGAAAGACAGAATTTCTTTGAATTAACCTCTCATCACTCATAACCCACTTATATGCACTGCACTGACCTCATGGGAAAGAAAATCAAATCAACTGTAAATTGCCTGAACAGATTTGTCTGAACCCATAGAGTAGTAAATCCTACATTTACATTACTTACTCAAGACAAGTGGTACTTGCTAGACCTTCTACTCAAAAGGTCACACAGAATTTTTTAGACTCACTAAAAAAAATAAAATAGCAGTGGGCCACAAGCTTGAATTAATTCTCTGCATATGATTCCTAGAGCATGGAAGAAGGGAGCAGAGAATAAAGGACTAGTAGAAAAGACTGGAGGAGCAAGGACAGAAACTGAGAAGGAATACTTTCAGGTTCTGATAAAAAAGTTTAATTTCAGATGCATCCTCTCCTCAGCTTACTTCAGGGACTGGCATATGGCATATGCTACAGATGGATAGGCAGCGGTACACATACAGCTGTAAGGTTCTGGCACTCCTGGTCCTGGCCCATGCTGCCAGCTGGCCAGCAGAAAGCAGGTTTGCTGGACGATTTGATTTTCCACAGCTGTTGTACAAAGCTTGAGGTCAAGGGAGGTGAGGAGAAGGAGGAGACATGGAGAGAGAGAGAGGGTTGTATCTGACTGATCCTTTTTTGCAGCACAGAGACTGAGTTCAACCATGACAACTGCAATATCCCAGACAGCAACTTGCTCCATGTGCAAGCCCTTCATTTAAATGATGCGTTAATGTAAGGTTTAGGTCTTGAGAAGACCAGACACTCTAGAATCTCTTACTGACACATGGTGAGTATGGTACAAAATACACTAATACCTTGCAAGATGGGTGATTCTCGTCTAATGCATAATAAATATACCAAGTCAATTGGAGTACTTTTTTTGTGAGCAAAGAATATCTCTTTTTGATATTTATATTTAGGAAAACTCACTCTGACCCAACAGTGTGTGTTGAAAACAAAAAGTTTTTTAAAGGAAAGAAAAATAAAAACCCTTTGTTGCTAGAAAGTCAAAAGCAAGGTTATCTGCACACTTCTAAAAGCCTGACATTTTTACACTTTGAATAATAATTTACTGTTGCTTTCCCAGAAACCAAAAGTCACTATAACCCCTTTAATAGGCTAACTTACTAGAACTGCATCATTTCATATATATCAATTTTAATGAAATTTAACTGTTTATTTTCAAATTTCTGAAATCAGACAGCTTTATTATTCCATCGATTATGTCAAGTCATTTGAACAAAAAGTTTCCTGTGAAATAACCTACTAACACTACTTTAGTCAGGATAGTGAGAACAAGAACAAAGTATGAGGAATTTCAGATTAATAAGGCTGAGTAACTGGATAACAAAAGGTCAGAAGAATACAAATGGGGAAAAAAACCTATGCAGAAAGGCTGAGAATGTTAGCATTGTGCAGCATGGAGATGAAAAGGCTCTGCAGAGACCTCACTCTGACCTTTTAATATATAAATGGGGCTTATAAACAAGGTGGAGAGACTTTTTTACCAAGTCCTCTAGTGATAGCACAAACAGTAATTGTTTTAAATTGAAAGATGGTGGATATAGAGTAGGCATGAGGAAGTGAGGGTGGTGAGGCACTGGAACAGGCTGCCCAGAGATGCTGTGGATACCTCACCCCTGAAAGTGTTCATTCAAGGCCAGCTTGGAGGGGAGTTTGAGCAGCTCAGTCTAGTGAAAGGTCTCCCTATCAAAGGCAGGGGGATGGAACTGGAGGAACTTTAAACATCCCTTCAAAACTAAATCATTCTAAGATTCCATGATTCTATGAAATTGTGAACAGAGGGGAAAAAACCTCTGCCTTCAGATATACAAGGTGAGTTCTGATCTATTCATCACTCTGCAGAAACAAGACCTTGAGGACATGATAAGTAGTCCCACAAAAGGATCAACTTAGTATTCAGAGGTAATAAAAAAAGAAATACAAATACTCTGAATTACTAGGAAAGAGAGAGAGAATAAATCAGAAAATATTGTTCTAGAATATAGATCTATTATTCACTCTAACTTTTAATTTTGTACTCTAATCATCTAACCTCAGAAATTGTACATATCAACAAGGTTCAAGGACTACTAGAATGGTTGTATGGATGACTTAATAGGCTCAAAACTTCAGCTCAGAAAAGATAGTTGGCCAGAGACTCATTACTCACTCCTCTTCTAGTACTAAAGGTGGTTGATGGAAAAAAAAAAAAAGGTAGAATTAGATTCAAAGAAGAAAGAAAAAGGTAGTTTTTTCATGTAATTTTTTGTAGTAACCTGCCAAAGGACCTAGTCAATACAGGAGATATATGTGGTTAAGCGAAATCAACCAACTAGTTGAAAGAGAGGTTCATAGAAGTCTGCTAAATAAGAAAACTGCAGATGTTGAGGGAAATACTTGAGCTGAAAATAACTGAATATTAGGAAAGCATTAGAAAGAACTAGCACATTACTGTTCCTTTTCCTATTCTCCCTAAGTGTGCACTTGAAGCCCAGTGTTGCTGAATTAGATTAGTCTGAACTTTGTGACTGTTCTTTCATTCCTATTATGAACATCTATGCTAGAAATTTTATGCATCATTGTATGAACAGTTGTCTAGCAAGGAAACAAAAACTTATATTCACAAGTATTAATAAAGGTAGTTATATCTTAACAGATTATTACAAAAGGCACATGAAGAAGGTTTTGGCAACAGAAAAGGCCATGTTGAAACTCAGTCTAACACTTACTCCTCTGTGATGGAAGACAGAAGCCTAAAACAAGAATTCAGAGAGGTGACCAAGCCAACTAGACAGAGACTAGTAGTAGTAGCAGTAGGCAACGGGATTGTCCTGCATACTGCTCCTCAAAGATTCATTACCTTAGAAGGTAACCAGCTTCAGTATGGGGTTCATGAGCACAAGTCTTTTTCACAAACCAGATGTGTTTTTTCTCTTTGACCAAAAAAAAAAATCAACCCCTCCCCCCACACACCTCAAAAAAAAACAAAAAAAAGAAAAAAAAAGGCAAAGAAAAACAAACAAAAAAATCCCAAACAACTAACTTCCTTTCCCCCTACATGGCCAACATTTAAGAAGTACACATTCTTACTTGATCTGTAATAAATTCTCGAGCAAATGTGTCTTTCACAGTCAGTACAAAAGCCTTTGTGTCCCTCTTACACCAAGTATTCAGAAAGCCACAGAGGTAGAGGATGAAGTGGACTCTGAAATCTGGAAATTCAGAGATTTGCACCAAGTTGTTAAAACACTTCTCTATTAGTTCGGTGAGCAAATGTGTAACCAGACTCAGTAGGCAAGTCTAAAGGTGTCTTCTTTGAAAAGGACCCTGTTGAAAAGGAAGTGATGAGATTTAATTTTTTCTTTTCAAAATCAGACAAAGAACTGTTTAGAAGCTGTTAGCCTTTACCTTGGGATAAATTAATTTTTTATTTTTTTCCCCTTTATAAAATGGCATAGGCTTTGCATAAAAGCAGCATCTTTCTTTTCTGGTTATATTTTAAGAGAATTTAGGCTTCTGAGCTTTTGCTCAGGTCTGCGTGTCTTGTAATACATAGCTAATTCTCCTGTTGAGTATCCCTCTGGTACAGTGATGCCTACAGGGAAAGCTACACTCTTAGTCTGTGTTGATATTTATAAAGTATTAGGTTTGACCACTGGTCAAGGATCACTTAGAGTGTTTAGCTGTAAATATGTTACTGATACAATTTTGACCCCCATCCACTAACATTTTCTCAAACAATACAGGTGAAAATTCAGCATGCAACATATCCCAGAGAATATACTACAGATAGCACTGGGGTAAAGCCATTCTAGTTTGAGGAAAGAAAGAAAGTGGTCATAAGCTTACATCAGTTTGCCTCTGGACCAGATAAGACTTTCTGGCCTCTTTTTGTTTACTAGTGCAGATGAGTCTTGGGAAACCAGTCTGCACTGGTAGTTAAGTCCCCCTGGGAGCTCCTCATACATACAAGGTACAGAGTAGGCTCCAGCAACCGCGGCCAGGACAGAACACAAAGGATATGCAGCTGCAGCATGTGCATAACTTGGAAAGCTTCGTTAGTCAACAATGCAGGCCACTCTTTTGTTTTTTGTTTTCATTTGTTTGTTTGTTTGTTTCTTTTCAGTATGGACATTACTGATGGTGACTGGGCTTTGTGTTTGCATAAGGATAACCCATTGTGATGTGTGTCTATTCAGGTTTACTTGTGATGTTTTCTTCTTATTCTGCTTTATAAAGGAAAAAATACTTTGGTCCTCTGAGAATAACACCAATGAATCCCAGAAACTATTTATTTTATTATGTACATAATGCACTTTTGCATAGTTCTTTTGGAGTAAAAGAACAATAAATGATTTCTCTGCCTTTGGAAGGGAAGACAAAATTTCTTGATGAACTTGATTAACTGCTGTTAAAACTTGACAGCCTGCAAAATAAAACATTTAAAAGAGACACACCCGGTTCAAATATCTTCTCGGCTGCATGTGGAATCTGTTGAGATGTTATTTATCCAACAATTATGAAGAGATAGAATTTTCCCTTTTAGAATGGATCTGAAATGGCTTGTGCCATCAGAAAAAAAAACTTTGATGATGCATTAACATGGTCCTGACCCAGCTGGTTGGCATGCTCTGTCACTCCAAAATTTCATTAATAGGGTGCCCGAGGACATGAACTCAGTTTGACTTGAAAGCTTCATGTGTTTCAATTAAAAATGCATTTATTTAATTAATGTGCACATTAGAGGGAACACTAGTTTAAAAAGGAAAACTGAATCTGATAGACTATCTTCATCTCCTTTTTCTAAGATATGTGGTAAATGTTGCTTTTTTTGCAAGTGAAAGATGTAACAAAGGGAAAAGGTGAAATGTTGCAAATTAATAGATAGGAGGCACTAAGGAAGATGTCAGGCTTGTTGGATTCAAAGTAGTTATATTTTAAGGTGGATAGTTCTCTTTTTTTGTTTGTTTGGGGTTTTGTAGGTTTTGGGGGTGGGTGTTTGTTTGTTTTGATTGGGGTTTTTGGTTTTGTGTGTTTGGAAGTTTTTTGGTTTTGTTTTGGTTTGTTTTTTTTCTAAGTGTTTGTGGCTGACAGGACAGTGCTAATTTCACTTGCAGGTGTTAGGAACAAGAGGGGTTTGACCACAATAGAAGAATCGTTTACTGGCATCACTTCAAGTGTAAAATCAATGCCTTTTGTAATACAATAAAGGGACAAAATTCCATCCTTGCAGACACCTGAACAATTTTATTGAAAGAGAAACGTGAAGAGATGAAGGAAAAATATAGCTAAGGGAAATGTCACCAGGGATATTCCTACTGTACCCAGTTGTCATGGACCCTATTTTCTATTTTAATAAAATGTTTTGCTACTCTCACCAAAAAAGACCTCACTTTAAAGATCATTTGCACTCCACAGCAGAGTTTAGGGCCTTATTAAAGTAAGATTCAAACTCAAGTACAATTGCTTTTTCATAAACCTCAGAGGACCTCATGAAGAAGATGCCACTTCAGTCCTGCTTTTACAGATGTAGTTTTCTGATGCAGTAATAGCAGAGTTCATTTTAAATAATTAACTGTCATGTGGATTGCAGTCACAAGTGGATACATCTTTCCTAAGACACTCTGTACGGTATCCATTCTTATCAACCTAATGTAAACAGAGTTTTAGTTACCCACAGACACACCACATAGATCTTATCTAGCATAAGAATATCAAATTAGCATTGACTGATTCTTAGGTAGCTATCAGCTACTTGGCAGCTGTGATTTTTCATATCCAGTACATCTGCTTGATAATATATGCCAAGGCTAGATCCAGGGATTTTGGCACCTTGCTCTGGTTGGACAAATCCTTTGACATGTTTCCTCCTTGATGTGAGACCAAACAATGAATAGCTTCAATAGCATTTGCACTTAGTATTGTCTCAATTATTAATTGACTTTGAGCAGTTGTACAAATGGGACAATTCTGCAATCTGATAAAAAAGAGGGGAGCTTTGATACATATCACAGAATAATGATGTGTCAGAAAATGAACACACAAGTATTACTTTTTAAGCTGCTGTCACAAAGCTTAACCTCACTTACTACAAAGGAAAACTGCTAATCTATGAAGAAGGTTTTGTGGCCTGTTGAAAGAGATTCAAAATCCTAAGAACATAACAACTGTACAGAATCTTTAACATATGATGCAAATGAAGCCATACAACCTCATACTTATCCTAACTTAGCACAGTAAATCAACAATACAGACCAGTCATTTTAATTTAAATCCATCCCAGTACCAAGAACGTCATTCTCTCTTCCCTCTTGTCAGCTGCTTTTTTCTCTCAACATTTGCCAGCTCCAGAGTTTCTGGAAATGCATGGTAGCTCAGAGAAGGAACTGATCCAGTTAAACTACTCTTGAAGAGGTGTGAGAAGAGCCCAAACCATATCCTCACAGAAGCACAGAATCACAGAATCACTTAGGTTGGAAAAGACCTCTGAGATCATCGAGTCTAATCTATGACCAAACATCACCTTGTCAACTAGACCACAGCACTCAGTGCCACATCCAGTCTTTCCTTAAATATCTCCAGGAACAGTGACTCCACCACCTCCCTGGGCAGCCCATTCCAAAGCCCTATCACTGTTTCTATGAAGAAGTTCCTCTTAATACCCACCCTAAATACCCACTTAATACCCACTGCTTGTAAAGGCTGCGTCCTCTTGTCCTACTGTCGGTTGCCTGGGAGAAGAGACCAATACCCACCTGGCTACACCATCCTTTCAGGTAGTTGTAGAGAGCGATAAGGTTTCTCCTAAGCCTCCTTCTCTAAACAACCCTTATCTCCCTTAGCTCTTCATAGCACTTGTGCTCCAGATCCTTCATCAGACTTGTTACCCTTCTCCAGACACACTCCAGCACCTCAATATCATTCCTAAACCAAGGGGCCCAGAAATGGACACAGGACTCGAGGTGCAACCTCACAGTGCCAAGTACAGGGAAGATTCACTTCCCTAGCCAGCTAGCCAAACTATTCTTGATACGCCTGAGCACACTGCTGTCTCATGTTCAGCCTGCTGTCAATCAGTGCCCTCAGGTCCCTTTCTGCCTGGCTGCTTTCCAGCCACTCTGTCTCCAGCCTGTAGGGAGTTGTTGGGGCCAAAGTACAGGACCCAGCTTTTGGTTTGGTTAAACCTCATCCTACTGGATTTGGCCCATCTATCCAGCCTGTCCAAGTCCCTCTGCAGAGCCCTCCTACTCTTCAGTGTATTGACATTCTCCCCCAACCTGGTATCATCTACAAATTTACTAACAGTGAACTGTTCCAAACAGGTTTCATTATATGGTGGCTCACAAGCTAAATCTGCCACTAGAGAGGAGATAGGGGCAAGCATTAATGACCAGCCATGGAGAAGGGCAGAAAAATCACTTTTGGTAGCACTCTGCTTTTTTCTGCATTAAAAATGCTGGGTACCAAAATGGTTTTAAACAATAGTCTCCAGAGTATCTCTTTCTGAAGGACAGAAATTAACTTTTTTTAAAAAAATACAGTCCTAATTGCACTAATTTTTGATATGAGAGTCCACCTTCAATAGAAATGTTAAATGGGAATTTCATTTTGAATAAATTGAAATCTGCTGATTTCTGGTGGATGGTCTCAACTGTGGTTGAGTGCACCTACAACACAGCAGATCTTGTGCATGAGACCAGCCAGCCTGAGAGCACCTGNGAGAGGAGAGGAGAGGAGAGGAGAGGAGAGGAGGGAGCGGGGGTGTTTCTCATTATTCTCCACCTGTGGAATCACTATCAAAATTCATCAAACCCCAATCAGTTTACTCATCTTTTTTGCACAATCCATTGCTGTGAGAAGCATAAAACAACAAAGCAAGTGTGAGCAGAGCCCCTGAACCTCAGAGCATCACAATTTGTTTCCTTCAAGGATACACACCTCAAGAAAGCTACAAGATAAAGGTTATAGATACTACTGCACACATTTCTTTCTCTTCCATATTTCAAGGGGATGAAATGGCACACAGCTTTTATCTTTTTTAAATTATAGCTCCTTTTATTTATAAAGACTTCAGTTTGAAAGGCTGTTAAAAGTAATAAACCACATCTTTCTGAGAATACAATTCCATTATTTAATCATGCCCAGAGGCAGCAAAGACACTGGGAAATAATTGGTTTTTTGTCACTCAAGCATGAAACGCCCAACATTGTTTGAAACCTAACTAACAAACCTTTAATATTCTAATTCAGAAATCCCTTGACCATGGGCAAGTACCATCTCATTTCTCAGTCCTTTAAAACAGTTTGATGAAGCATCCCAGCAGGCATAAGTTGTGTTTTCTTCTCTAAATTTTTTCTTTCTTTTTTTTTTTATCTGCAAGGTTTCACTTTTTTCATCCAGATCATAATTCCATTAATATGTTAGCATCTCTGTAAGATATTAATTCATGTAATTTTTTTTCAATCTGAAAACTGCCCTTTTAATTTTGTGGAAATCACATATGAAGAAAACTGAACATGAGAAACAATGGATCCAGAACTACTGTAGTTAGAGAAACATGGGAAGACTGTGTTTTCTGCAATGGCATTATTTTGGCACAACTTGTTTTTCTTGGACAGATGCCAGTTTTTCTACTAATTAGTAAGTATTTGTGAAGACTTTTAGTATATTTTTCCACGTCATGATCAAGAGATTTGTCATATATCACAAAATCACAAGAACATGGCAATTAGAAATAAACTAGCTAGTTAATGATAACATTGTAACTTATAATTAGTAAGCACAGTAAGTGAAGGCATACACTAAGATGACATTGTTATAGAACTGGCTGTCTCANTAATTTTTGATATGAGAGTCCACCTTCAATAGAAATGTTAAATGGGAATTTCATTTTGAATAAATTGAAATCTGCTGATTTCTGGTGGATGGTCTCAACTGTGGTTGAGTGCACCTACAACACAGCAGATCTTGTGCATGAGACCAGCCAGCCTGAGAGCACCTGTGGGGCAACAGGCAAGGTCACAAACTCTTCTTCCATGGGTTGAACCACAAGAGCCCAGTACCCTGCCCTACTGTTGTGGCCCAAAAGGACACCTGATGACGAGCTGACTACGAGCAGCCTACAGACACAGGATACTGCAGGTGCTCTGGGACTGACTGACTTTGCAAATGCTGCAGTCTGGTTTGGAGACTTTAAGGAACAGCAAAGCTACAAGCACCTGAACCTGGCAGAGAGAGGCGGGGCGAGGCAGGGCGGGGC
>WBMV01007424.1:192540-362614 GCA_013396655.1 Campylorhamphus procurvoides
TATCAAAATTCATCAAACCCCAATCAGTTTACTCATCTTTTTTGCACAATCCATTGCTGTGAGAAGCATAAAACAACAAAGCAAGTGTGAGCAGAGCCCCTGAACCTCAGAGCATCACAATTTGTTTCCTTCAAGGATACACACCTCAAGAAAGCTACAAGATAAAGGTTATAGATACTACTGCACACATTTCTTTCTCTTCCATATTTCAAGGGGATGAAATGGCACACAGCTTTTATCTTTTTTAAATTATAGCTCCTTTTATTTATAAAGACTTCAGTTTGAAAGGCTGTTAAAAGTAATAAACCACATCTTTCTGAGAATACAATTCCATTATTTAATCATGCCCAGAGGCAGCAAAGACACTGGGAAATAATTGGTTTTTTGTCACTCAAGCATGAAACGCCCAACATTGTTTGAAACCTAACTAACAAACCTTTAATATTCTAATTCAGAAATCCCTTGACCATGGGCAAGTACCATCTCATTTCTCAGTCTTTAAAACAGTTTGATGAAGCATCCCAGCAGGCATAAGTTGTGTTTTCTTCTCTAAATTTTTTCTTTCTTTTTTTTTTTATCTGCAAGGTTTCACTTTTTTCATCCAGATCATAATTCCATTAATATGTTAGCATCTCTGTAAGATATTAATTCATGTAATTTTTTTTCAATCTGAAAACTGCCCTTTTAATTTTGTGGAAATCACATATGAAGAAAACTGAACATGAGAAACAATGGATCCAGAACTACTGTAGTTAGAGAAACATGGGAAGACTGTGTTTTCTGCAATGGCATTATTTTGGCACAACTTGTTTTTCTTGGACAGATGCCAGTTTTTCTACTAATTAGTAAGTATTTGTGAAGACTTTTAGTATATTTTTCCACGTCATGATCAAGAGATTTGTCATATATCACAAAATCACAAGAACATGGCAATTAGAAATAAACTAGCTAGTTAATGATAACATTGTAACTTATAATTAGTAAGCACAGTAAGTGAAGGCATACACTAAGATGACATTGTTATAGAACTGGCTGTCTCATCCTGACTCCATAAGCACAGGACAATAGAAGATAAATACTAGGTATAAAGGATTGATATTTACTACAGCTAGTCAAGAATGATGCAGTTGAAAATCAGGAGACAAAAAGTTATATCCTAGATTTTAAAGGTAGGGGAAGTTTATTTCAAGCAAACGCCACCAAAAATAAATTCTTTCTGCGCCACAGTCTACAATACGGTGCAGCGCAGCATCTGAGCCCAGGGCCAGATCTCTCACCATAGGCAGGTCTTGCTAAAAGCAAACAAAGGTGAGAGCACCAAACAGCTTGTCAAAACCATTGCTACATATTTAATGAACCAAATAGAACAAGTACAAAAGAGACACTTAACATTTTTGTATGTTTGGGCATGTGATTTTTCATTATATTTATTAAAAAGTCAACCTGTCTTACCCCAAGGGTACTGATTGCAACCTGAGGAATGCACCTTGCTCTGAATGCTGAATTCCAAGCTCATATTTGGAAATGTCTAAACAATTTCTTTGATTATTCCTTTACGGAAGTTGTTCACATTTACTCTGATTATGTATGTTTTTCATATATAGACACATATATATCTCAATTATGTTACATGTTTTAGTGGAAAACAAAAGATACTACTGTAAATATGCATGTTTCACTAAGATTATGCTGAATAACATTAAAGACTATCAAGGTAGTGCACAGCACAGAGAACAGCTAAACCCTCTATCCTCTGTCTTCTTGGTATGCTATTTGCCTTACCAAATATGTAGTGAACCTGTAATAAAGAGGCTCAGTGAGTGGATTTTAAATTAACTGACAATTTGAACTTTGAATGATCACTGGTTTGTGTCTATTTGGGGATCACGACTGCTGGAATTAAAGATGGATAAAGACAAAAACAGTTCTCTGACAAAACTTTCTCCTAAAGAAATTGAATTGTGTGTGTGTTTTGGTTTTTTTTTCCTCCTCAACAGAGAAATGATATTTAATCTGTCGAGATGTAAAAACTTATAAAAGAGACCTTTTACAGGAGCACTTAGGTCACTAGGTTAAAGAAAGTGAATGGTATTCCTAATGGAAGATAAACGATTGCCCTGTGGGGTTTTATCTGTCATACTAATCTCAAAAAGCATCTCCTTTAAAAGTAGAGTTAAAAAGACTGTTAAAGCAAGCTTCGCCACTGCAGTAAGCTAATACCTGTGGCTTACCGCCTCTGCCCTACATATGTGAAATGTTTAAAATGTTTGGCAGGAAGCTTTTTCCCACATTTGGCTAGGCATACTCAGTGAACCCAATGTGAGATAATCCAAAACAATTCAGGTTCAACAAAGGTTGCGAAAATATTATAGCAGACATAAAGCTTTGATGGAAAGCTTCTTTGATCTTGAGATTATAAAATACACAATTTCTAATCTGACAAATTTTTAGCTGCAAAGCAGAATATCTAAACATTCCTCTTTTGTCATAACAGTTTAATCCCTTAAGAATGTGATTTAAACCGTTGGGGAGCAAAGGTTACCACAAGATTTGTATGAAAGAGGAAACCTGCCTCAGACACCTAGATAGAAAAATGTGAAGGCCATTAAATTATATAACTAAATACTATCTGCAGATTGGCACTGCCAGGTCACCTTCAGTTCAAGTTGTGTCAAATATCTGTTGTTTGAAACACACTTGTTCACGGAATGACTACTGAAGTACTGATGATTATTTTAAACTTTGGATTTGCATTTAGAATGACCCACTTTGCTGTTCATGAAAAATAGCATCAATAGAATAAGAGTTTTGGTATCAAGATCTGTTGAGTGGGAGGTTTTGTTCTGGGATTGTTTTTGACGGGGAAGGACACTGAGTGTTTCCAATGTATTTATTAATCTTGTAAAAGATATTGCTTCTTCCTGCTCATCTTTCTTAGGCCCATAGACTATGACAACTCTACTTCTAATATTAAAATAATGATTTTAAAACTGAAATCATCCTTATCAAGCATTTTCTACCTGTTAGGACAGCAACTCCTGTGAGGAAAGATGATCAGCAAAAGCAAATGCTGAGTTGTTTTATCAGTTATTCACACGTGATTCAATATTGTAAGTCACGTATAAATCCACTCATTGGAGTTCATAAAATATGTTTTCCGGTGCAACAAACTACAAACCATTAAACATTGATTTGAATGCAATATCTTATAAAACACTAGATAGTTTCTAATGGCTTTTAAAGTTAGTTGAATCAGACTTCAGCTTTTCTATATATAAAACACCCCCAACAACCATAAAACAAAACTTCTCTTTCTTTTCTTCCTGAAACCAAAATCAAAATTCATAATTTTTACTTGGAAAACTGACGAGTAGAAATTTAATTCCATGGTGATTTGATTTCCATGGATCTGCAAGTTAGTGTTTATCACTGTTTGTAGCTAAATATCTCTATCCAAAATCCATCCAGTTTGCAATTTTCAAAACAAATTGTTCCCTACCCTATAATCATGCCTGATAAAAAGTCTGGGTGCAGAAGACAGGGTTTGGAATAATAAGTAGAATAGGGTTTTTACAACCATTATATAAATGAATATAAATAGTGGTGATTAACACATGGATTATCATTTTAGAAAGCATAACCCAGTACAATGTTGATCAACAAAATGAAGAATACATGAGTCTTAGCAGCAGGGTTTTTTAAAAAACCTGAACTTTCACCAAGATACTTGGGCAGAAACTTCCCACTCAGTAGGAAAAAAAAAATTTAAGGCTAAAACTCCATAATTACTAATTTAGAAGGCATCATATCAGAATCAGTAGATATATCAGTTTCTGACATTGTGTTACTTTTTATGTTTCTTGGCACTACATCAATTGTAAAAGTCTTTGTTTCTTCCTGGTCAGAATGTGCAACTATCTTTCTAAATTGCTCCAAAATCTCCACAAAAATTAATTTTACAAAAACAAACAAACAAAACATAACAAACACAACAAAACAAAAGAAAAAACAACTCACAAAACCAGCAAATGCACACAGATTTTTGTCTATCATTATGTTAAATGCAGGGAAAACCACTTGATAGGTGCAAAAGTTCCTAAGAACTTCCCTAAATTGGGAAGACAGACACTGTAATTGCACAAACCTCATTCTTTTTGGAAACAAAGATGTATTTGATTAGAAATAGCACTCAAAAAAATAGCTGCACACTTACTAACCCGTCTGGTGATACCTAATCCTGGAAAAGGCTTTCAAAACATTGTTAATGGAGAGAGAGAGAGAGAGAGAGAGAGAGAGAGAGAGAGACAGACAGACAGACAGACAGGATAGCTCCCTTATTAGAAGCTTCTCAGGTGCAAAATAAAAGTGGGCTCATGGATGTCATCAAAATATTACAGTTTTTATAACTTTCAGTAATTAACATATTTGATGACTATACCCAGCCCATGATACCATTTTGCCCTGGTGCCCATCCTCAGAACACCTCCAAACTGTCCCTCATAGCTCCTCCAAGGGTTCTGAGCTTACCCTCTCTCCTCTTTTAACTACAAGCTATTTTATTGTCTCACTGGGAGTTCGTGCAGGTGTTCTTCAAAACAGCATGTCCTTGGTAATCTGTGTCTAACAGAATTTCAGCAATGTGTGAGACAATGTTCAGTAACTTTTAAATGCTACTTAAAGTGTGAGAGACTTAGGAAAACTTATTCAACTTATATAATTCCATGAAAATCTATAAAAGACACATTAGAATCTTTTGGCATCACTGGAGTCGTAGCTAATCTCCACATGCCCTCAAACCCTCTAACCACAAAAAGAGGCCTCTGATCCAGTGTAGGGAGGTAAGACCATGGCTTCTAATGCATAAAGGATGAACTAAAGACATGGTATTCCTTGTGCTCCCTAGAACTTGCAGGGTGTGGCTCTGTCTCACTCTTTACCTGCTCAGACAGAGATTATACCCAGGGATTACCTAGTATTTTCCAAATAATTTCCGTAGGCATTTTCTGTTTCCCGGGCGTGTTAAATTAAGACAATTAAACTGTAGAGACTTATACATAAATCAAGACTAATATTATAACAGACATTATTCATTTCAGAGGGCAGCACATTGACCATTAAACCCTCCCTTTACCATCCTTTATGTTTCTGAAATGGTATCCATATTTCAAGATTACAGGGTGCTCTTGAGCAGAAGAATTTTGGATGTGCAGTTGTGCACTGATACAGCACAGTAAGAAAGTTACATAACATTAAAAATTGCTTCCAGTGCATTTCCTTCACTAAACATCATCTATAGCTTAATGGAAATGACAGAACAAATGATTTCTTCTAAAAATGAGAAAGAATTTTTACACAGTATATCCATTACAACTTACTCATTTCAGCCACAAAAATTATTTACAGAAGTTTCATAAAGTATTTACATAGTGCTTTCATTAAATATTCTATTATTAATATCCAACAGAATGAAAGAATAAACACTGGGGAAAACCTGTGAGACAGAAACAGGGAACTGAGAGAACACTCATGCCTAAACAAACTACTTACACCCATGTGACTGACCCAGAAACAATTCAGTTGTTGCCAGTACAGCTGTCTTTGAAGTCAGCCAAACAACCATGCCCTCCTGCCAAAAAAAAAAAAAAAACCCAAAAAAAACCTTCCTAGCTTGGCATCAGGGTTTTGCAATCAGTTTGTCACAGTTTCAGAGCAGTTATTTTAATTTTTAAAGGATTCTTCTCTAAATTTCAGTTCTGTTAAATTTGCCTAACACAATGACTTGAATAATCATTACTTTCCTGACAGAAACCTCTTCTTTATGAATTTTCATCTGATGGTTTTACTGTCCTTCCACTGATGTGTATGCATTTCATTGTCCAACTTTTGCCCTTGTTCTCAGGGTAGAGCAGCAATATAAAACCAAAACCCATCACGTCAAATTCACGTCACTCCCAATACGTCAAATTCTGCCCATCAGCAATCTCACAGTCTTTTGAAAAATCCCTCAACATCCCTGTGAGCGAAGCACCTGTGGGGGACTGCCAATCCAGGACATTGAATCCAGCATCGAAGGAAGATGATTTCAGCGAATGGATGGAGCTGTCTGCGACCAAATAGACACTGTCCAAATCACTACCTACCTCTTGCCATGGAGCTACTGTTTTTTAAAGTTTTTACTGTTAAGATATTGTAGTTAGGATAAATATGTATTAGATAGGTAATTACTACTATTTCATTACTTTTGTATGTCCAACTGCTCTGATTGGTTATTGGGAACCCAGTTATTGCCCCTTGATTGGTTCATGTACCCCTAAAACCCCATTGGCTAGTCGGTGGTGCAATGCGGCACCACTAAATAAGGCTAGCCACCCCCAGTTTCTCCATATTAGTTGTAATCCCTCCTTCCCTTTCCCTTTCTTGTCACGCTCTGTCCCTAACTCCTCCCGCGTTCTATAACCCTCTGACCAAACCCCATAAAAGTCTCATGCACCCCTGAATAGACGTTCACTCCTGTTTCTACCCCACACTGGTGTGGACGGTTTCCTTCAACCCTCGGCAGACCGCGACACATCCCATCATTTTACTTGTGTTTTCTTGGTATTGTCAGATCAGTTTTGACTGAATTTCTGCTGAATATTCCAGTACAAGGTCATAAAATCTTCTTTCTTGCAGAATATGCCTTTTTACTACCAAATGCAGATTATTATTCCCCTAATTTGAGAACCTGTCATAGTCCTAAATCACACAACTTTTAATGATCAACTCCTTCCTCCACCCTAAATCTTTCCTGTCTGTTGATCTACTCTGTAGCTATAAATGATCACTAGGATTTTCCTTTACTTTTACTTAATTAGTCTTAAAATGATTCTTTTTGTATTAGTTTTCTTCCAGTTTTCCTGTTCCTTTATTCATAGTTTTCCCAGTTTGTTGTCTCACTTGGACCTTGAATTTTGAACCCAGATTAGTTCATACCATCAAGTGAAAAGAAAATTCCCTATTGCCATTCTGATCAATATCAGTGCAATACCACAAATAGTCTTCTTAGATGATAAGTTGTCTTTTTCTGCCTTATTACAGCTCATTTTGTTCATCCACCCTCACCCACTACAGCAGTTTTTATATCCTTGCTGTAGGGACAATCTCAGAAATTTTAGCCATCTTATTTAGTCAACGTTCCTTACACTAAAACATTTTTTGCTCCTGATAAGGATCCAAAACATCTTGCACTGACAGAACTGATACAGCATCGCTGAAAGAACTATACCAGAGGAAATTCCTTTGAATATCAAAACTGGCACTGCATATATCTACATTTAAGCACCTGAATGATTCCCTATGTGTCCAGTCTAAGTTTCTTGTCTAGTTTCCTTCTGTTGTCCAGAATAAGAGTTTAAAATAAGTATTACCCTCCAAAGATGCATATTTCATATTCATTGACCACAGAGCAACCTATTCTTTTCACTTCTAGAGAGGTCAAGTTAGTGTAGCACATCCTGTCCTCAGTGACACATCCTTCTTTCTGATCATGGGAACAGTGGGTATTATTTTCTTCTCTGTGTTTCCTCTTTGCCTGAAACTGGCCCTAATTATTGTCATATTCCTTTCATTTCAACTTTAAAATGAAAACATTAACCTTCTGTCTAGCTCATGCCTACCTTTATTAGCATGGCAGATCTCAAATAAAAGAGATGTGGTTTCAGGAGCAATGATAGAATATATCTTCTTGGATTTCCTCACTTTGAGTCTTTGTCAGAAATCGGAGTGAACTCTAATACTTGTAATATAGCAGACTGAAAAAAGATTACAGTCTCCTAGAATAAAGGTCACTAAAAGAAAGTTGTTTGCAATACCTTAAAAGAAGCAAAACATATTCATTCTGGGTAAGTTGCCAGGAAGGTCTAAGGAGACAGCATTGAATTATTCCTTTTCTCTATCTCTTTTTTTTTTTTTTTTATTTTTTAAGATGGAATGTCAAATGAAGTCAACAGCATTAGCCAGGGGTCAAGAAAGTCTGAATTTCAATTTGATGAGGTTGACATTCAATCATCTGAAAGACCAATATTGCAAACCTTTGGCTGTTCTCTTTCAGGGAGAATCAGTAGCACAAAAGTCTGAGCTTCATTGCTTTCCATTGATTTCAAATTGAAACAGAGGTTGCTGCACCATAAGTACTGAGCACCTTTCAGGGCCAGAACTTCATTTAAGAGATGACAAAATGAATCTAAAGTTGTAAGAGCAGCAGACTGGAGATATAATTAAGCAAAATAGTCCATGTAATAGAATTCTAGGAAATAGAGCATTTCAAATAGATAGCACCTCTGCAGAGACCAAGACTTTCAGGAATCCCCTGAATACAATTTTGTTTATTTAAATTACATCATTAGCTAAATGTAATGGCTTCAGTGGAAAATAAGATTCCTGGAATACAAGAGTACTGTTTATTATTTCTTCTGCTGTAACGACTTCAGACTATTTCGTGATGATTTGAGTAGAACAAAGCTCATTTTTGGGGATGTTAGGAAGTGACTGACACTTTGTTGGGATATTTAAAAAATAAAGAAAGTTTATAACAATGGTTATTGGAAAAGTGAGTGGGGAAGAGAACTCTAGACTATTTAGCTGCAATTTGTATATTCTCTGTCAACATAGTTTTTCACATATATTTAAAAACTTCCGCTGAAATGCACAAGCAGATTAGACCCAGAGCAAACCCATTTTTGGACATAAATGTCCTTCACACTTCTTTGCAGATGATGGCATCAGTGAAAGTTGCCAGAGAAATTTGTAACAATAATACTGAATTCAAATCTGAGGCAAAGTGCCCCACTTGGAAAAACTGACTGGGCTGAAAGAGATTGGTTTCAGAGCTGGGCAGGAGGAACATGAATAGAAGAAAGCACTCAAGTAGGATAGAAGCTTTATCTTCTATGGTAGGGACTGAGGAATTATTTTTTAATTAGAACAAAATGGGTAGGAAACAGATTACACAGAATCTTAGAACTTTAAATGTCTAGTGTTAGAAAATAAGGAACAGATTTAAGTGAGGCAGAGTAAGCATTATTCATGAAGAGATAAAAAAACAGCAAATACTAGTGCAGACAAATCTGCAAAATGGGGGAGACATGAAAATGAAGAATGACAAACAAATAACATGGTCAGAAAAAAAGATGAAAGGAGAAGCATACAAAAAGATCTGGTAATTACCTACATTGTCCTTTGGAAAAGATAGGACCCTCCTACTCACGTTTGGTGTGCCAAGAAGCTTATGAAAAGTTCATTTTCTTGAGAATTCAAGTTCCTGCTAAAAGGCTATCATTAACTTTTTGATATTTTTCAACTGGAACCAGGCATAAGGTCCAAGAAATTAAAAAAAATAAATAAAAGAAGCCAAAAGAAACTCCACTTTTAGAAAACTGCTAACAAAGGCTTATATACAAAACAATATATCAAAATAAAACCCTGTCCCATCCAAAAAACAGTGAAGAAATTCTGGTCCACTCCAAGGCACTGTGATATTTTGTCTCAAAACAAAATATTGGCCATTTCTCTTGGACAAGGTGAAGCAGGTGAAATTTGGAAAAGCTTATGACTATTAAAAGGACACCCTTACCATATTTTAAGCATTTAAATTGAAAAATTATTATTATGAATAAACCTTAATTTCTTCTTTTACAAAATCCTAAATTTCTTCTAAATTTACTTTAACTGTACTGCTATTTTCAGAGTAGTATTTTCTTGCTAGTATTTTCCAGCAAGTGTTTTCTAGTGTTTAGTGTTTCTTGCTAGAAGTGATCTGAGCCTTGTAGCTCCTCATGTAAGTCATTCTGTTAGTTGGCAGGAAGCCTAAGACTGAGAAATTGTAGTTCTGCATGCAAGTTTGTTCCAGGAGTCCAGTCTTCGGCTCTTTATCTTCTTTTTGTGCTACTGATCCAGTGACTTTAAATTGCTTTTTAAAAGTAATTTAATGAACTAATAATGTTTTATTTCATCTTGATATGTATTTGGTTGGTTTACTCAGACACAGTTACCAAACACGGCTCACCCCAAGATGATTATGTTTCGGTTTCAGCCAGGTGCAGCTAGGACTTGGCAACCATCATCCTGAAGCTGGTGTCTGTGCTAATTCTGCACTTAGTGACCTTCACAATGTGGGTTTTGGAATGATTCTGCTGGCACAAATACAAATTCTCTCATGCAACCATCTGTTCCTTGTGGAGAGGAATTTTCAACAGGTACCTGGGATGTTTCATCTACAGCATTAAGTTTTCAGCACATCTCCCTTATTTATGGGGGGAAAATAATTCTTTCACTTCCTTAAAGAAAGTAGGGCCACCAGTGATATTTAGAGATGTAACCTTTTATCAGTCTTAATTGTAATGGGAATTTGCTGAGCACCTCCTCATGACACTTCAAAACAACCTCAAAGCTGAAGATTCAAAGGCTGGTCTTTCAACACCAATGTCCTTATTATTTCCATTCTCCTATCATACTATTCCACCTTCACAAACCCCATGCTTACCTACCCTGGCTGTGTCTGAAGATTGATCAGTACATGGCAAGTTGATGGCAAAGAGTGTTGCCTAATCTAGTTGTAGTATGGTGTGCCCAGTGACAGCTCTGATTTGGTCTCTTTGATGCTTTGGCTTAAGGAACAATAAATGTCATTCAGAGAAATAGGTATATTTCTTTTTCTTAATTTGACCTACATCAAACATCCAGGGATTGAAGGTTTTCACTTTTCCCAGTTAGCTACTAAGCCTAACAACTACTTGACATAAATCTTAGAAGATTCCTGTTCCACTGAAATAAACACCAGCATCTGTGCTGCATCTATTTTAATACAGATATAGCAATATAAAATGACATTTTTGCTTACTACATGCAGATTAGTTTCCTTGAGGTCATTACCAATTTTGATTTTACATGCTTTTTGGGGACTTCCTGCTTTTCAGAAATTCCAGCACAGTTTATCTACCACTTAACTGCACTGAAAGAGGAAAGCAACACTTTGTATATAGGACAAAGTTTTTGAACTCTTCAAGTTAAAGAGAAAAAAAAAAAGGTTAAAAAAATCACTCTCACTTGAATATTGAAAATGAAGTGTTCTGTCTCCAGTAAGAGATATACTAACTTATATGAAACATATATTTACACAGAAAATAAACAGATTTTATGTAGGTGTCCAGAATCACAGGTTACCTGACACTGATTTTGAAACAAATATTGCCATTCTGTGGTGCACAGGGGACTTTACAGTAAGATTTAGTGATTACAGCAATTTCTCTTTTGGTACTTCTGAGACATCTATTTTAGAAAGTTATCTGTTGAGGATAAATAGGTCTTTCTTTTTAATCTTTTCCAAGATTCTGAGGCTAAAGTGGGCTTTATTGGTGCGGAGGGACAGCAATTATGTTGTCTTATAGAAATGATATATTTTCCAAATTAATTCAGTGTTGGGCATGGAAATACTTTGAACATTTAGTTCAAACTACCTCCTTTCATTTTAGTTTGTGTTTCAGGGGCTCTGCCTTCCAGTTTAGTGTGATACACTCCATAAAACGACATAAAATTTTAGGGTTCATTCCAAAGGAACCACCAGTGTCAACTTCTGTTGCTGTTAAACCACTTGTAAGCGCTCAGTGCTCTGTAGAAACACAGTAGCACAGCCACTTGTACAGAATCGCTTCATCCTTCTGCTTCTTCAACTTAAATTTCATAGAATCATTGAATTACAGACTCATTTCACTTGAATAGGTAAGATCAGGAGTCCAGTCACTAACTCAGCTCTGCCAAGTCCACCACTAAACCCTGCACCTGAGCACCACGTCTACACATCTTTGAAGTACCTCTAGGGATGGTGACTTAATCACTTTCCTGAACAGCCAGTTCCAATGTTTGACAACCTTCTTGATGAAGAAATTTTCCCCAGTATCCAAACTAACCTGTCTCTGGCACAACTTGAGGCCATTTCCTCGTCTTAAATTTCTTTCTTAATTATATACTATTAAAAAAGTTCTCCCACCTCATGTGCAGTTTTTTTCATGTGTTCATTTATCACCCTATGTTTCTATCAGTTAAATCCCTTAATGTATTATTTTCGGAAACAGCTGGCATATGGAATGATGAGCAACATAAGAGTCCAAATCAGGGAAGTCTCTCCAAGTAGTCAATGGTTTTTTATATGGATAAATTAGTAGCTCTTGCTGCTTCCTCTTCTAATTAGTTGGATACAGGCCAGTTTCAAATAAAAAGAGTGCACTTATATCAACTATAGTATTATGGTCAAACTAATAAAGCTTTTCAAAGTGTATGGTCCACTCAGAGTTTCTCATTTTCTTTATGCTATTTAACTGGTTAGGAGGTTTTAGAGCCAGAAAGGTGGGGAATCAAAAGAAGTATGAGCTACAAACTTGAGTAACTAATGATGCACATGTTCCTTATGTCCACAACACTTCATTCCAAGTGCAACAGTTGGGATAAAAACATGCTGATGTTATCTTGTGCAAACTGGTGCTTCATCAAAATTCCACAAACACAGGAATGTATTCTGCAAGGGGTACTCTACCAGCATGCTGAGAGGTCACAGATATGCTCCTCCTGAAAACTGCACTTTTGAAAGCATCAGCCTAAGCTGTTCTTCTGCCAGGTACTAAATGAAATGCCAGATCTTGACTGTTTACTTTTGAACTTCTTTCCTTTAGTGTTTAACAGTGCATTCTAATGACATCAGGTGTGTTGCAGAGACAGGAGAAGGCCTTTGTCTTTTATTATATTGGACTGGAGAGAAAAAGATACTGCACCAAACTGAATAACACATGACAGGACTGTTACGGATTTTCTCTCTCTGCCCTATGATCATAAGGAAGAGAGACTCCTAGTCCAAGTACTACCAAGTCAGAAGAGTCATGGCACATCCTTCATATTTCACAAATCTGTTCATCTTTTTGCTTCAGATTTTCCTTTATATTTATTTCTAGCCATACTTTGTTGTACTGTTGCTTCTACAGCAACTGCTGCTTTTCAGTTTTTCTCTTCCATTCTTTAAGTCTATTTCTTCTCCATTAAAGAGTTAAAAATTAGTGTAAGAGATTAAAATAATACAAATCGTTAATACACAAAACAGACACCAAGGGACTAGTCTCTTTCACAAAGTACACTACTGTTATTACAGTCACCCTATTCTGAATCTTGTAATTCTGAATCCTATAGCTGGAGCAGCAAGAGTAGAAGACAAATTCATGATAAGGTGGAAAAAAAAAAAGAAGAGACTATGAGACATTATCTATGAATCAAACAAACAGATAAATAAAAAAAATAAAAATCTAAGACCAAAGGATTACTAGAAAACAGTTCTCAAAACCCAGAACATAAAAGAAGGATAAACTTACTAAGGTTCAGAAATAGATAAAGGAGGAGTTCTATAGGTCATAATTTCCTTTGGTATAGTACTGTTTTTGATATCTAATCTGTTTAGCAGAAGTCCACATAAAGGGTCAGATTACATGGAAATCTTTTCATACCACAATCAGAGAGATCAGATAGGCAAGGGGATGCCATAGAGGAGGTTTCCAGCATAAATTATATTTTTCTCACCTAAACTGTAAGCCTGCAGCTATAAACTCTATAAGCTAACAAACTATCAGTGTGATCCTGGGCTGCACATGGTTCAGGACAAGCACTTAGACAAAATAAAATTAATTTGGGTAAATTGGCAACAGCTGGTTGCAAATAGACTTCATATTCTGAATTTGCATAATGCAAAGATGAACTTGTAACATAAAGACAATGAAGCACTAAAGAAAGAAAAAGCAAGATGCAGTTACAGTACTAACAATGTTGAAAAAGACACTAAAGACACTAATTTAGGCATCTAACTCCTAATATGCATTATTGTCGATATATACAGCTTACATGGGTGTACATGGGTATCCAAATGTGCCTGCCCACAGAACCACAGACAGCAGAGATGCCACTGCCTAGCAATTTGTCAAGATACAGCAAAGAAGAAATCTGGGTCATTTGGATAATTATCATTTGAATAATCATTATCATTCCAGACAACTCAGTCTGTTGCCTCAGGCGTCTGAGCAATTTTATCCAGTCACCTCAGCCTTGTAAAGTACAGAAAAGTACTTTGTGAACTCAACAGAACTTACAGAAAGGGGGAAAAAAATCTTTGGACTCTATATATTCTTACTTTTCCCTACACTTTCAGGACATATAGAAGTTTTATAGGGATGTCTCTCTAGTCATTGCCCTTATGATTAGTAATAGATAGGAACCTTGCAGCTCGTCCCATAATGTTAAACACAGTCAGGTAATTATAGAAGGTCCTGCCTGGAAAGAAAAATGATCCAAATATGCAAATTTTGACCCAAGGCAAAGGACAAGGAAGAGTCAGAGAAAACTGGTCACTTTGCATTGTATAAATTCCCTAAAACAAGAGATATTTTAAGTAAAAGGAGAGAGTAGGAGAAAAGGAAAGAAACAGAATGACAAAGATCAGCAGAAGAACAAACAGGAAGACAGTCAGCAAAAAAAGCACATTTCTTGGAGATGATTAGCTGCACCTCTGAGCAGAAGGTAATTGCCAGTGAATAAAAAGAGCAAACTGGATGCCAAGACAAGAAGCAATGATGGAGCACTAAGCACCTTGGTCAATATATGTGGAAACCTACAGAAGGTCCCAAGAGGAAAAAAACTCATCCAGCTTCTATTTCTTGAGATTGTAATCTTCCCATGATATACATTTTCACTAAATTTCCTGACAGAAAAGAAATGCAACCACTCCTAAAAGGTTGCTAGAGAAACAGAACTAGCTAGGTGTGTTTTGTTCTAAAACACATACATGGCAATAAACAAGAAAATATTAAAAAGAGCATTGACAATTTAAATTTATATCTCCGGCATGGTCAGTTAAAATTAATTCCAGCTCATGAGGCGGCCTGAAGCCAGGCCTTGTTGTGCTTTGAAGTGAAAACTTAGAAAACAATTTCTTCTTCAGACTGACCAGAAGCTAACTAAATACCTGGGGTTTTATTGAGGTAGACATATATATAGTGGTGTTTTTGTCATGGGAGCCGTATATATATTAGACAAAACAATAGTCTGAGTTGTATAGGAGCAGGAATGGGAAAATGGAAAGCTGTGCCCTGTTGGTTTTTGGCAACAGACAATTACTAACAAAGAAAAAATACTCAGTTCACTTTCATTTAGAAAGAATTTGTATTGAACAATCATGAGTCTGGCATGAACACTACAGTTTAACTGCTTAATTTATAGTATTTGACCATGAACTTTGTCAAAGTTTCTGCTACCTACATAAGTGTTTAAGGTCTCAAAATATTTCCAGTTGTATTCTTCTAGCAATCACTTTTAAAAGGAGCACACTACTGCACATTTAAATTTATTTGATTCATCTGAAATGGTATTTGTTGCTCTGGAACTGATACTGCAGGTATCTTGGCTGGCAACTGAAAACATCATACTTTTTACAGAATCACAGCATGGCAGAGGTGGGAAGAAGCTTCTCGAGACTGTGTAGTCCACCTGCTCAGAGTTGCTCAGGGCCATTTCCAGTCAGACTTTCCATAGCTCCTCTTGCTGGGCAATCTGTTCCAGTGTTTAAAAAACCTCATGGTAAAAAAGTGTTTTCCTGTGTTTGAGTACAATTTCTTATATGCCAGCTTGTGCAATGTTTGCAGTGCTCCTTGCCAAAATGTTAGAAAACCAACAAAAGCACCAGGACAACTGTGGCATGTTCAGTAGACTTGACATTGCTCCAGCCAAGGAGTTTTCCCAGCATCTGATTCTTTGTAAATGGCAAATGCAGTGTGACCTTCTAAGGTCAAGAACTGGAACTAGCCAAAATCTGATTTAGTCAAATTTGACTTTAAAAAAAAAGAAAAAACATGAGCAGAGTGCGCTGAGGTAAGGTGGTGACTAACCATAAGGACCAAGGGAGGAAAGCAGGCTTGTTACTATTGTTCATCACATCTGGGAGGGGGAAGAGGTGTGGTGGAGGGGGTGATGCAGGAGAAGAGGATGAAGAAGGAAGGCAGCAAGAACGGGTGATGACATAGTTTAATAGAATTGATTTATGAATCACTAACTTTGTAATGCTAATCCCATACTGAACTTTCCCTCTGCTGCTCCCCCACTCCCAGTAAAGTTGTCTCTATCCTAAACCCTTGAACTCATTGTTTGTTAATAGTATTGCTCATGAGGGAGACACAGACAATGTTCATTTAATTTCCCAGCTTTCCCAGGAGACTTTTGAAGGTATTATTTAAGGGATGTTTTCAATGGAATATATGTATACTGGTCCTCTTTACTACCCACAGCACCTCCACCTAGGCAGCCTAATACATCAGTCAACATTCGCAAATCGTCAGTTAATCAACAGTGAGGAAAGGTAAATTGAAATAAAATAACCTAAGTGAGTAATTTCATTAGCTTTGCTCAAATACAAATAGACAACCTCAGAGATACACATTTTCACTCGAGACTGGTAACAAATGTGCTCAGTGCTTGAAAAGAAAGTAATACAATTTTGAAAGCACACACAGAGATAAAATTTTCCCACAGGTTGTGTGGGAGAGCATGTGGTGGGAGCAGACCTGATTTGGCTACCGCATGTGCATGTAGGTGTAAGGAAGGAAATCTTCAAATGGTGGATTTAACATGACTCTCTGCAGCCACATCACAAAGCACCCGGGAGTGGCTTGTCCCTCCCAGCCCCTGTGGGAATCAATCTGAGGAAGCCTGATGCTATAGAGATGTTTCCTGTATATTGTGTGGGAAACTCAGCTAAGTGCAAACTGCCGGTAACAATGAGACAATAAATTATAATAAACAGGAAAAATAGCATTGCCTCCTGAAATCAATGGCTGGAGCACATGAAACTTTCACAGCATTGATAAATGAATAAATATAACAAAAAGCACTGGCTTTTGAAAGAATGGGCTGTTTTATCTACACTGAAAGGCTCCTTTTCTGTTAATTAAATAGACATAAAAAATAAACACCACTAAAGGATTTTGGCTGGGATTTTCAGCACTGGAGAGGTGATTTAGAAAACTGCACAATACTCCCTCCAGAGTCTGATTCCTTTGCTTGACTCCGAATATAGCCAATTTGAGTAAATGGTCACCTTATAGCAGCCCCATTGCCTTATCTATCCATGTCTGCTACTCAGCCCTCAGAAAATTATTACATCTCAAACGTGATTGGCCCCTTCCTTATGGAAAATTATAAAAAACAGCAACAAAAAATGAGCTAAAAACTACTGGAAGCACCTGCTGTCCAGTGAAGAAGATCTGGAATACACTGAGGGTTAAATATTGTTCATTTTGTGCACAAAGGCTATCTTAGTGAATACAGAGAAGTAAGCAGTGAGAGTTGAAACAAGTGGGAGTGAAGAGTGTGCAGTACTTCAGAGGAGACACTGAAACACCTTGCAAGCCCAAGGGAACTGCAGTATTAAGTGCTTTTCATTTACTGCCTTTGTGATATCCAGGCTCTCTAAAAGGGCTTAAGAAAATGATCAGCTTCAGTTCAGGAGACCAGTCCCACCTGAGGCAAAATTAAGTCCCTCTCCAGACAGTCGCCAGAAGGCTAACAACCTTGTGGGGCCAAGCTCTGAGGGACAGCCCATAACTGGGATAAAGCAGTAAGGTTTAGACTGCAATTAGAGGTTACTGCTCTTCACCAACAAAAGATCTGAGAGAATCCTGGAGATCTTTGAGGGGGCACAAGTAAACAGTGTGAACTGAAAAGTTACTCTTTCAACACCTTTGGGGTAAAAAAAAAAGAAAAAATAGTGCAGTAGCAGAAGTATCTAAAAACACACTCCAAATGTTCCTGAATTAATTTATTTCACTTAGTTTTAGCTGAATCATACAACAGTGGAAGATCATGACACAGAAGCAATACAGTGCACAGGTTTAGCTGTAATAATGGAATGTGCATTTTACAAAATACAGTGAATTGCTTGTTTTCTAGTATCTCACAATGAACTGTTGAAGAGAATGCAAGAGAAGTACAGCCAGCTGAGGGATGTGATTGTCCTGCTCTGCTCTGCACTGGTGTGGCCTCATGTTTAGTCCTTTGTGTAGTTTTGGGTGCCACAATATAAGAAAGATATAAAGCTATTAGAGATCATCCAAAGGAGGGCAACAAAGCTTCATTATGAGAGAATGGAGGGGCAGGTGCTGATCTCTTCTCTGTGGTGAGCAGTGATAGAACCTGAGAGAATGTCATGAAGCTGTGTCAGGGGATGTTTAGGCTGCGTATTAGGAAAAGGTTCTTGAATCAGAGAGTGTTTGGGCACTGGAATAGGTTCCCCAGGGAAGTGGTCACTGCACCAAGCCTTCTAGAGTTCAGGAAATGTTGGATAATAATCAGACACACAGCGTGACTTTTTGGGTTGCCCTGTGCAGGGCAAGGAGTTGGACTTGACGATTCTTGTGGGTCCCTTCCAACTCAGGATATTCTATGATTCTGTGATGATTTTACTTGAGGCCTTACCTCTTTCAGCATGTGGTAAAAAGTTAGTTTCTTTTATTCTAGACAGAAGAACTGCCTGGTTCAAACAAAAGTGGATAACTGACATGTAGAAGGCAATGGCGCTTAACAATGACTAGGTTGTTGAATAGCTTTTTGTGAGAAGGCAATCAACACTAGGAAGATTTTCAGCATTATGGTCATTTTAAGTAATGATTGGAAGGGTAAATACTCATCATCTCAATAAAATTAAAAATTATAAAAAATTGTAGGCAATAAATAGTGTAAGAGGGTGCATAAGACTTAGTTTCACAAAGAGAGGCAGCCTTGCAGAGTGCAATGTTCAGATCTGGGTACCTCATCACTGACACAGCATGTACTCTAAGAGAAGCAGGAAAACCATTTTAGAACATGAAAGGAATTTAAAAAAAAAAATAACAGAGTTAGGTATGTCTAAGCTTGGCTAAGACAGTAGAAGACAATAGCAACTCCTAAATATTTAAAAAACAGAGAAAGAATAAATTTCACAACAAGGGAAATAATGAGATTAACTGTAAGATACAGAAAAGTGTTCTTACAGAACAATCCATTAATGTCTAAGCTACAAAAGACAGAAAGCCTGTCAGCTAGCACGTTCAAAGGCAGACTGGACAAAATGCTAGCAAAAGAATAACGAAGAGCTGTTCTGTGCCAACAGCTTGATCCACTTCATGCCTTAGTGTTTTCCATCTCTTTCAAAGCAGTTAAATATCAGAAAAAATAAAATGTCACCTCCCTTTCACCTTATTGATACTAAAGTTATTAATTTAATAAAATATTTCTGAGAAATTTTCCTTTGAGCATAAAAGCCTCTTCATTTGTTCATATCTATAAATAAACTGCTATAATGGAAGTGTCATGTTACTAGTCCAACAACTTCGCTGACAAGCTGTTGATTTGCATGCCAGCTTCATGTTAACCATTATCCTAAATAGTTCATACATCTCTAAATGTTTCCTATATTAAACTATATGAAACAAACACAGTGCTGTATAAACATCTGACTGCAAATGCAAAGGTAACCTCTGCATATGTGAGTCTGAGCAGGAGAGGGCAGCATAGACTAGGAGTAACTACAGATTTACAAGGTCCAGAAAATACCATTAATTTGTAGGTGTAGAGGGGGATCTTTAAATGCTAATCTCTCTTATGTGTGATGCCCAGAATATTTGAAACCACAGGAAGTTGTTACCAGCCCTTCATCAAAGAGTGTCCCCAGCCTCTGTCATGGCTAATCTGTGCTCTATTACTTTTCCAAGGTGACCTCACCTGGCAATGTAGATGATGTTTGCACTGCAAGGATTGCTGCACGTACTTCATAGCTTCTCAGGGCACCTTCCTTTCCAACCCCAACCTTTCCCACTACCCTGATCTTAATCTTTAAGTAAAAATATCTTAGGCAGAATTTATTAGGGAAAAATCTGAAAATCCATTTTCTTATGCAAAAGGTCAGGAAAAATGCTGATTGAATGAAAAAAACAGGTGTATTTGGTGATAGTTGAGTGCAGTTGTACTTGTTCATGTGATCTTTCCTGCCGTTCCTTGAACTTTTTTCACTAAGAGTAAAGACACAGAATCTGGAAAATGCCCCTCTGGAACTGCATTAGTGCCTGTCATCTCCTCTCTGATAACTTTGCTTTGCCTATCTGGGCCTGATTTCTGTCTACCTTTGGTTTTATCCTTGGTAAAACTTTTGGCTCAGAACTTAGACTGTGTCCTACAGCCTTCAACTCTTTTCTTCCCAATCCATCTGGCTAGTTTTCAGTCATTTACAGCTTTCCCTTTAAAATATTTTTCTTTCCCTTCCAAAATTGAGGCAAACACTGGTTTTAAGACAACATTATTTCAAAAATGTTCTTCTGCAGCTCTATAGCCTAAACCTCATTCTTCTATTGTGATGTTGTAGTCTATATACAACATACAGGAGCATGCACAAATACAATGAAAGTGCTTAACATAAACATTTTCCTAGCATTACAGTATTAAAGTGATCTCAAGCTGACCATTCACTTTTCTGTGAATTTAGTTATCTTCTGAAACCATAGAAACAAAGATGAAAAAGGATTTTGATGATGATGATTACTACTAATATATCAACTAGAAAACTAGAAGCCTCTGTCATGAACCAAAACCATATAGCACTCAGACCTTTGAAAACATGAACGAAAATGACTGTCTCTCTGTTGAAAAAAAAAAAATTACCATGAAAGTGTAACTCAAAGCAGTAAGGGAATTATTTATTTGCGTTTTTGTAAGGCGTGGATAACTACACACAGTAAAACTGAACAGGTCTCTGCTGTGAATCTCATATGCTCTAAATAAACAGAGAACACAAGGAAACCCAGAGGCATGAAGAAATAACATCAAAGAAGTTAGCAACAAGGAAAAGAAAGAAGTTCTCTCTACTCCAAGACCAGTGTTCACTGACTGTCTTTCTTTGCTCATACTGCAATTTCACTTTTTTAAAGATCTTTAGTAGATACCTTTATTTGTTATAGTAAATAGGACAGGGAAAAGTCTTCTGTTTTACTTTATAGTTTGTCCTGTATCTGTTATCACTGTATACATTTAGACATGAACTAAAAACAAGTTTTAATTTTATCAGTGTAAGTTATCTAACAGTATTGTTCCAGTCATAATTGAATCTAATCATTCTGCAAAATCTAGTCTTGTTTATCAGCATTAATTCATTTAGAAACCCTAATACAGACGTATAAAATTGCATTTTTAAGAAAGAAAGACAGAAGTTCAATTCAAAAATTTTCTAAAAGCAGAGGTCTCGGACATATTAAGTCTTTGATTTTTCCTTTAAAAAATAATTAAAAGTTCTTTAAAAAGAAAAACAAAATAAAAAGTCTTTTATTCTGCTTCCTTAAGAGGAAGAAATTCAATATCAAGGCAACAAATGTGCCCGCAGCCACATTTAAAACAAAGATTTACCACTTATTCTTATTTTCATGATGAAAGGAGAAAACTTGCATGAAAACAGAGTGTTAAACCCGTTGCCCATTTCAGCCACTGCCTGTGAAATAGAGCTTATCTCCCAGTCACCACCTGAAGAACAGAGGCCTCCTGTTATCCCAAGGATGTCTGAGGAGATGATGTAGAAAAATTCCCAATGCCTTCCAAGTTTTCTTTCTGTGTTAGCATTTAGCTAAGGGAAGGGTTCTGAGGAAGCATTCAACATACTTTCTTTCCTTTATCCCTCAAACTGTGCTTTCTTCTGAGTTTTAATGGGTATTCACCTTTCCTGTAAGTTCAGTTACCCTTAAAGGTCAGAAAGCTGAGGACACTACCTAGAAGTGGCAGATCTTGGGATCCTGGACTATTTCACTAAGGAGAGAGCCTGGGGGTGAAGAAATTAATAACGTCAGTTAAGAAATTTCCATTTTCTGTCACTGCATGAAAAGTATATTCCACTGGAAATTTAAGCCAGCTGTCCATTTCTCCTAGACGACATTGTCTGTTCAAAATGGCCTAGAATCTCAGCCAAAGTTGAGACACTCTTAGGAGACTGCAAGCCTAGAAAGAGGAAAAGCTAAAACACAAGGAAGATAAAAGATCCCTAAGAGGCTCTACTTCCACCTGAAATTATTCCACTTGCATACCATCCTTTCAGCATTACACTTAAGAAAATTAGCACCATGTAAATCTTGATAATAGAAGGACAATCAGGCAGCACTGTAGATGCTATAACAAGGTCTTCAAGGAGTGATAAACACAGCCAAGAGCTATTTGTCTCACCATTTGGACGGTGAAGAGGAGTCATTCCAACTACAGTACAACTGAGATATACTATAGATCCCAGAATATATCCCTGAGGGATACCAGATGACACTAAAGACACTAGAGATCAAAGCAATAAATTTTACAAAATAAGAAAAAGAGTACAATTATAGCTGATGATCAAAAGAGTCAAATGTCACATGGAAGTTCAAAAGCAGCGGGCAAATGTAGTAATAACCCCTCTGTGTACAAGTCCAGAAACATATTATCTGGACAGCCTTCAGAGAAAGAGAAAAATAAAACTCAAAATGATATCTACAGTTTATCTGCAGAGTGGTTTGCACTAACCTTTGACTGCAATGACAACGTCAAGGAAAAGTTCTTGATTTTCAATGAACATTACTTTTGCTACTGTAATTCCCTCCTACAGCAGCCATCTTTCTTAAAAGATAAAAAAATCTTTCTGGTGTTCATTTGAGTTAGAAAGTAGATGTGATGATCAGATAGACAATTAGAAGAAAAAAAACTGGAAAAAACCCCAACAAACAAATCATGGAACAGACAAAACAAGACAAGCTTTTTAATGTAATTAAACCACAGTTATTTTGCTGGTTACTCCTCCACTTTCCCCATCCTTCATCTGTGCACTGTCTTCTTAGCTTATAAAGTCTTTACTGAGTGAAATTTGTTTTCACACTTGTCAAAAATGTCAATACATATTCTGGATGGAGTGTAATAGATGAATATCGGTCTTAAGATGCACCAAAACATTTGAAATTTTCAAACAACTAGCTGCCAACTATAAAGACATTTTTCATAAATCAAAACTGTAAAATTCAAGTTTAAATGAATTAATAGCAACATTTTATTAAGAGACCTAAACATGATGAGCAGTAGTGAAAACAGTACTTCTGAAGCATAACTGCAGAAACTTTCAGCATTCAGGAATTATAAAAACCAGTACTGTGTCATAAAACTCTCTTGGGATTTTGACTTTTGCCCAACAGCAGGATAAACTAAGACCTTTCTAAGCATGTTGGGCAACCACTCATCAGTCAGAGAAATAAATCTGCAGGATAGCTGGTCACCCAATAAACAAACTCACCACACATGTTGGGACAGCCAGAGCCTGAGTCTGAATCCCAGCACCTTCTGGGTGTGAGAGGCCAACGTTTAAGATTCTGTTCCAAATTGTACTGAACAAAAAGACAACACTGATTCTTTCACATCTCAGTGATGGCAGGGTCTCACTGCCAGACAATCTGCCCAGAACATGAGAAATCCCTGCCATTGAAATAGCTGGTGGGGGGGGTGTGATGGGTAGGGAAGAAAGTGTTTTTAAGGAAAGTTCTATTTTTGGCAATTCAGTATTTATATGAGAAAATGACCAGTTAAAAAACTACTCCATCTCTATCATATAATCAATATATGGCAAAAAAATTGATTAGGTACTAATAACATTAGCACTGAATACAAAGTACTTAAGGCTAAAAGAAATGACAGATGGAACAGAGATGTATGCAGAGCTCTGATATTCATATATCCATCTACTTATGCATATATTAGCATCTGACTCACAAATAAAACATATTGAAATAGTCACAGCAGCATTATCTACCACAAAATAGGAAAAAAATCAATTATGAAATTTTAAGTATGCTACCATTTATTAATATAAGCTCATTTAAAGACTGGGTTTTTTTTCAAAATTTTTTATTCTTTCTGTGTAATTAGAAATAAGAAAATATCTTTCTAGTTAGCAGATTCAGTCCTGCACTACTACCATCAACTTCAATGGGAAAAGAATTACACCCTATGTTAGTTCTCAGCAATTACATTGACATTATCAGTGATTTACTGAGTGGTATTTTAAACATGATACCATATGTCAGCTGATACCAAGAAAGTCTGAGTGACAAAGTTCTGATCATAACCACTTGGTTAATAAATATCACAGCTATTAAGCATCTAGAGCATTTAAACTCTGACAGTCAGGTCACCATGCAAAAAAAAAAAAAAAACACCAAACAAACCACCTTGAAAAACTCTGAGTTCAAATCATTTTCTCTCAAGTCTTACACTTCTCCAGTTGATTAAGATTCAGTACATAATTCTGGTTTGAAATCAAGGAGTTCAGCTGGGGTGGAGGCTGGAAATTTTCTCCTGTTTGTAGGTAGAGGTGGGAATTAGTATTGCTAACACTTTGTGATGATTTTCAACCCTTTGCTGTGCAGAAATTTTTAAGAATTTAGGCTGCTGAAATACGTTTGCTTTACTGAACTGCATTTCAGAGGCTTTTTTAAACTATCTTACAAATCCAAGAGGGTTTTGTACGCCACCAGTTGCAAACCACTTCTGTCTAAAAAGTAATTGAAAGAATCTATGGAGAGATTTTTGTTCTTCATAATTAAACTGTACCTTTTAAAATAGCTACCTCATTTTTATTCTGTATTGGTCCAAAGGATCTTCAGGGAATCATTTTATTCTTGCCTTTACATCGGTTAAATGACATTGATACAAGTTAAGTTATTTCTATTTTGAAGATATTTGAGAGTTGTGCTTTAAAGAACACACTCTTTATTTTTCTTTCAATATTTTAGTTGCAAATTATAAACACCTAACTTTGCTCTTATGGACTTCATTTACATAGAGATCTTATAATTTGGTCAGCAGTGTAAGAGAGAATTGGGTTTTTCTCCATCTTTACACTTATTTCCCATAAATTTTAATTCTATGTTTATTCCCAAGAATTCTCTTGCATCTTGATAGCTTTTCCAGTATCCAAAGATGTATTAACTCTTTATAAGCCAGGAAAGCAAATCAAAAAACTCCAACATTCTTGTCTCTTTAAAATTTAATTTTTGTTATCCAAATTCCTCAGATACTAAAACCAAGATGAAAACAGATTTTAAATAAATAAATAGATAAATAAAAATTTAAATAAATGTAAAAAATATAAGAGGAAACAATAGGAAAACTTAGACAGTCTTACGTTACTGGTATGGACAAATAATACTGGCTATTAGCTTTCATTTTTAAGCAGCTTTTCTGAGTTCAAGATTTTTCAAAAGACAGAATTTCATACATACTCTGTTAGAAATACCTATTTAGATAACAACAACAACAAAATGAACAAGCTACTCAACCTAGAGCAGCAGTTTAAATTGCTATATTGTCTGTTTTGAATGATGTTCACTGAGAAGGAGATCATTAAGGAAAGGGCAAGGTAAATAATGAATCGCTGACTATTGGCTGCAGAGAAATAAAAAAAACCCGGATTCTACAGGCCAGGGACCCTGCTGCTGCATCATTCAGTTAATGGGCTAAGAGAGTCTGAAGTAACATTAGAGCTCTGTGCGGAGAGATCGGAAATGCAGGAAAAAAAGAAACGGGAACATCCAGGGTGAAATCAGCTGCTGTGTATACAGGCCAGAGGATGTTATTTGGCTGCAGGGAAACTGGTGTGGATCATCAGTTTGTACATCAGCCCATTAGCCTCATGCTGGTTAACTGTATTTTTTCAGCTGGGAAGCATTTAAGGCCACATGTTAGAGCTATTTCGGCCCCCACCCCACCCCCCCACTAGACTTACAAGGAGAAACAGGAAGAAATTTTAAGTAAATGCAGAGTAATAGTGAGGTATTGACTTGCTAAACTAACTTACTGAAGTCTTTTAGATCATATGAGGCTCGAAATCAGAGGAGCAGAGAGAGGAAAATGACAGGCAACGTACTGAAAGTGAAAGATCAACTTAGAACATGAAAAGTTTGGATGGATTTTGAAGTCAGCAGTAAAACCTGTTAAGAGGAACAGGTGTTGCTTGCTGATTTAGCCATGAATGATACCTGGAGTCAAGTAATGAAATCTTTAAAGACTCACTTGTGTGACCAGAATAGGGACTCAGTGTTTGATGGAGAATCTGAGGGCGGAGATGAGCAGTACATCTGTGTTAGCCCTTGCCAGTTGTTGCTGAAGAGAGGCGTGGCACCCTCCCACTGCCCTCTTGTCTCTCTTGCACAAGCTCTGGCATTTGTCTGGGCTGGCAATGAGTTGGGTTGAAGAACTTAGACAGGCAGAATATTAACATCCCACTCCCCCTGCAGTGTGAAGGGTACCAAAGAGCTGGGGCATCATCTTGGAGGAATTTTGAAAGCTGTGTGTGGGCAGTAGTGCCATTTTTGAAATATGCCTCCCCCCACCGTTCAGAGCATACAGATGACCAGACTTCCTTACGAAACTGCTTGCCATCCCACATTTTCAGCCCAAACCCTCTGCTCTGCTGTAGTATGAAACTGGAATATGCAGCGAATGTTGTGGTTTGATGCCCTTCTGTTGGTTAGCCACACTTTCTAACCCAGTCGTTTAACCATGTAGAAATCTGGGTAGCATCTAGATGTACACTTGCCTTTTGTGCTTCCCTTTTCTTTTCTCATTTATGGCTGCTATTAAAAAAAAATAAAAAAAATCTCTTGTCTCTGAAAAACATAACACTGAACTGGTGCAGCCAGAATCTGCCTGGAGGGAATCCAGCATCTTCTGTACACAGTTCAATTTTACCATATTTAACACAAGTGCCTCTAAATAATAGAAATATTTTGCCTTCAAATATTATTTTGGCCTTTGACCAATGTTCCATTTTATGTTCAGTCTCTGCTACAATGTGTTTGACCTGTTATGTCCTGATCTTTCTTTCAGAAGAGATAAACTTCTAAAAATAATTCTTTATCTTCCCAAGACCATTTATAACTTTACAGCAGATTAAAATTTCACTGATGAATGGAGAACTGCTGATGGAGATGAGCCAACACTAAAATACCCAATCTCACTTCAGTATCTTTGAAATATTTTCTTCTTCAGCACAATACTCTGATATTATTTCTGCTAAATGACCTCCATATTGTGATTCTGTAGTTAAACACAATTAAGTATCCAACAGTTGCATGTAATGGGGTCAAAGAGAGGGCTGATAGGTCTTTTCAAAGCAGAAGGCTGGATGTGACTGAAAAAAAAAGGAAAGAAGAAACAAATTAAAAAGAAAAAGAAGCCCCCGAAACACATCCCAGAAATTCTGTCTTGTGGGCAAATAGTCAGTCAATTCAGACAGAATTGAACCTTTTACTGAGTGATCTTTAAAAAGTGTGACTGAGAAATCATACTTTTCCTTAGGAATTCCATAGTAAATTTGTAGTAAAAGCTCTAGTTTGTAATTATGTTTACACCACTGTTTTTTTGGAACAAATACTATTATTTTGAGCACAGAGACTTTCTTGCCACACAATCTTCACTGATATTGCATGTTCATGTCTACTTGCAGGCACCTGTGTACCACAAGTTATCTTTTTTAACGAGAGGTTAATTTATTTGTGCTTAATAGCAATTGCCTAGAAAATTATTTGTACCTCAGGAACAGTTTACCACAGGATAAGCAAAGCTGTGAAAACAAATTATATTGGCTGGTTTATGTAAGCCCACCTAAAAGGGGTTTAAAAGAAGGCTGGAGTGATTGGACAAGGGGGAATGGCTGCAGCTGGTAAGTTTAGATTAGCTATTACAAAGAAATTCTTTACTATGAGGGTGGTGAGGCACTAGAACAGGTTGCCCAGAGACAGTGTGGACTTCCCATCCCTGAAGGTCTTCAAGACCAGGCTGGATGGGCCTGAGTAACCTGGTATAGTGGAAGGTGTCCCTCCCTGTGGCAGGGCAGTTGGAACTAAATGACTTTTAATGTCCCTTCCAGCCCAAAGCATTCTGTGATTCTATGATTCTATGATACGAATTGGTACCTATCTGTCTGGCTATCTTTCAGCAACTTGACTCCAGTGAGAGGGTATGATGGAGAAAAACCTAAATACAGAGACATATGGCAGAATGATGCAGTGTAGGATGCAGTGTAGGAGCAGTGCTAGTTCATACCCTGACACGTCCACTCACATAATTACTACAGTACAACTCACTTCTCTTACTCATTTTGTAAAACTAATCTGGGTTTTCTCTTCATTTTGAAATACAAAGGGATCTTTCTAACTCAGTTTACCTTGATTGCAATAAGGCAGGAGCCAGTAATATGAGCATCACAGTCATTAGAGCTGGCTGGGAAGCTGCACATGGTGAGGAATGGTGAGAGGCTGTGGAGGGTAGGATGATGCCTTCAGCCAGGCCAGCTGCAGGCCAAAAATGGAAAGAGGGACCTAAACCATAAACTCACATGAAAGTTTCAGGACACATTTATCTTGATGTAGGAGAAAATTAAATTCACTTTGCTTAGTACAGTCTGTTTTTGAAATTTACACTGTCTTATTATTAATGTGCTACACTAGATAAGACTCCTCCTATTTCTGTCCCCTTCTGCTCATGTTCATGTGGCTTCCAAACTGTGCTCTGCACCATGACCCTGGAAGTACTTAGTGATCTGGCAACACATTTTTACCTGAGTGCCAGAAAATGTCTCCCTAACAGCATTCCGTATTTCCAATATGTCTTCAAAGCTCCTATAAAACATTTGCTTGATACAGAACTCAGAACTGAATGCCTGTTTTGTAAAGAAACTGAAAACCTCAATTCACAGGCAAGCAGAGTTTATCAAACTCCTGCTACCTGTAACCTGACCGGCCCCCAGCTAAGATCGGGACTGGAGGTGAAGTGTTGCCATGTTTATGCATTGAACGATCCATCTCCTAGAAAATGTAGATGTGCAAAACATCCAAAGCCTATATGTACTGGGTAGAAAGAATATATTATGAATAGGCAGGCAAACATCTATTGACTCCAGTAGAACTAAACAAATTTATTCAAAATATTTTTATTGTACTTTATAGATTTTAACAGAATCAGAATATGCTGAGCTGGAAGGGACTCAAAAGGATCATCGAGTTCAACACTTAGCCCTGCACAGGACCATCCCCAAGAGTCACACCATGTGCCCAAGGGTATCATCCAAATGTTTCTTGAACTCTGCTACGGGAGTTAAGGTGTCTGTCACCTGCATCACTGTGGAACAACCATTTCCTCCACATCCACTTAAATAAACAGCAATCATTTTCCCCCCTACCTAAATATTTTTGCTCTGTTATTGACTGAAAAACTTCCAACATCATCTGCTTCTCCTGAACTGCAACATTTTGATTGGAACTTATTGCAACTTTTCCCCACTAGAAAAGTATATACTCCCCCCCTTACACTATAGAAATCATGTACATTTTACAAATATTCGTTTAAAGCATAGATTTTCAAGAAATTACAAAAAACCCCAAGTCATTCAAATGCTTGTTTTGGAGTATCTTTCGTTAAATTAGAAGATCCGTGTCCAAGGACATTGCCATGTTCCCTTCCCCCTACCTGAACTAATGGAAATGCCTGAAGATAATTGGTTTCTTAAAGGTAAGAAAGTACTTGAAATTCGATCTACTGCCAACAGAGGTAGGTCCTCTCCAGAGTAGCTGGAGAGGCTTTGCTAATGAGGTCCTAGTTCAATCATTTACATTTCTTTGGTGGCTATTTTCTTATGCAAATGAACGGACCTTTCACCACACAGAGAGGGGCAACAACTGACTGCTAAGTGAATTGCCTCTCGCTTAATGAAAACATCCAGCTTCTTCTTTCCTATGAGTTTACGGAAGTTTATTTGTTTGGGTTATTATAATCCACACTACTTTGATGTTCACACCACACTGGGGTTTAGAGAACAACACTATTATCTGTAATTGCAACTGCAAAGTTCCTCCCTTCAGAGAAATACTACTACATTTTAATCAAAGGATGCAAAGACAAATACGTTACATACAATATAATGAAGGCAGCTTAGGATAACCAATGCCTTTTTCCTTTTTTTTTTTAATAAGGAAGCAAGTCACCTTGAATTTCTTTAGAGATATTCAAAGAAAGAAGGTAGGAAGTGTCTAATAAAATGAAGAGAAACTGTTTGCATGATTTTGATCATTCAATTAACATACTAACAGGGTATAACCCTCAAAGGAGTTAAGGGAAAGGTAACAACATTTTAAGCTCTGTATTTTTATTTCTTTAAGAGGAAGCAGGCCTTCAGCCTGGGGAGGTGGTAAGGGAGTAAACCAAAACAGTTAGATCAGTGGAGAGCTTTCATCATCTCTCCTGGATTAAACACAGGTAAGAAAATAATATCCCTAATTCCTTTCTACATTTTACAAGAATGACAGAGACAGTGAATGCCTGCAAAGTAACTGCAATGTGGTAAAAGCAAGTGGTTAACTGCATGCAAATGTAGTGTTAAGCTTTAATTTGTTTCTTTATTTCTGTTCTCACAGTATCTGAAATCTGCTGCTGCTGCTACCAGGCGTCAGGAACATGATCCTATTTCGTTTGATGTCACAAAAGATCAATCTGAACTTTCCTTAGCCTCTAGCTATGCTGAATTCTGTAATGAAGAGTTAATCTATACACAACTTGAATGTTGAAATCATTTTTTCTTCTGTTCTCAGTAAAGGTGCAAATCCTTGCAGATATTCTGAACCCCCTTTGGCGATCCTTCCTTACAACACATGATGGTCTGCAGAGGATTTTTTTTAGATTTTTTTTTTTTTAAAGCAAAGCTCCTCAGACCTCTGCAAATATTTATGAGTTAAAGCTCAAAGACAACATCAGATGTTTGAAGAGGGTAATATTTTCCCCTCAATTGTAAGGTGCTCGCATGTCTATAAAAATAATTTGACTTACTTGCTTCAAGTTTATTTATGATTTACCAATAACCATTTCTTATGGTGCTTGTAATGACATCAAGCAGGACCTATTCCCACTGAATTATGCATTGCATATTAGAAGTTAGCCTCCAGTCACAAAACCATTTCAAACACTGTACTGTATCTCATGCATTTTCATCGGACACTGTACTTGCATAGCTCTAGCATATTTTTAAATGTCTCTTCTACTTTGTCATCTCTCAGCTTTTATTACAAAGTGCTAAATACGCTTATAACACCACTAAGCACACATTCTCATCAGCTGAAGAAACTAGTAACTAGTCACCATACTCTACAGACAGGATGGATATTGTGCAATATGTCAAACTCAACTCCATTTTCAGCTATATATTTCATGCATAATGAAGATAAAAAACTTCAATATATTACAAACATTCTCTTCCAGGATGAGTTGTTCTTTTTTCTTTAACTCTGAAAGGACATATGAAAACATCTGAAAACAAAACCCTACTTCCAGTAGCACAGGAAAAAAATATGAAAAAGCAATATCTAAGAAATAATATTTGAGAATAATTAGAGGTTATCTTCATCCAGCTCAAGTTATTAACTTTGAGAAATAAAAACATGTCATGAAAATTGCCACCTAAGTTTTTCTATATTACTAGGGGAAGAAAGACTTTTCCGCAGTCAGGAGGGAGTCCTTTTTTGGTTCTCTCTGTTAACAATGGAGCATGAATAATTGGAAAACAGATCTTCTACAACTATGTCTGTACTGGCAAAAGCTGTGTGTTTATATCACAGTCATTTAGCTTAAGCTAGTCCTGTGAAGAATATTAAGTCCTATGTGAAAAGCACAGCATTAACCTTAGCTAACAATGAGCATGAACTCTTGTTGATACTTAGATTTAAAAAAAAAGGCAAATTAGTTAGCAGCATTTTAAAAGTTAAATGTGGAGAAAAAATTATTAAATAATGCACTGCAATAATGGGAAAATATTGGAGAATTAATAGATAAGGTCAGATTTGTACATTGATTAGCACAAAGGAGTTCAAAACCACTGGGTTTCATCCAAACACCATCATTAAGTAAAAATAATAATGAAAATATTCTTTCAGTGAGATACATATCTGTCTTTATCTGAACCTCTTGAACTCATTAAACTCTAATCAAAATAACAGTAAGAGTTGACTTCATTTATTTCTTGCTTCTGATTGAAGCAAGGTTTTTTCTTATGAAAACTACTATTCCACAGGAATTTAGACTGATCTTTTCTTCAGTACTACTCATACCTTGTAAGTGAAAAAATCTAAAATACATAAATTACCAATTTAAAGATCAAATTTGGAACAACTGGAATAGATTTTGAACCTTGACTGACTTCAATCTTTATGCAGACAACTATCCATCAAATGACAAAATTTTTTGTTTTAGAACCCTAAAATACAAAAATACAGCTTTTCAAGTTGTTTCAATTTAGTGTTTTTAAACAAAGTGCACTTATAAAATAAATTTTACACAATTCAAAGTACCATTTTACTGCTGACATTAATCAAAACACATAACCCAGCAAAAGGTTCAACTTTAATTGGTTTTCAGATCATATATTTATAGTGCAGCATTTCTGTACAGATATATGTACATTGCATACTATTATATTCATAAAATAGTATTTATGAAACACCTCTTAAAATGTATGAGGCAAATTGGAACAAAAATTAGAGGTTTTCTTCTCTGCCATCAGGACTACTTAGCTGAGTACCCATAGCATATAAGTGTCATTGCTCCATTGCCTCTGGACAACTATTGGAGTAAATACTAATACTACTCATAAAATAAGAAATTACTGAACATTGTAGAGTTCCATTTCTGGTTCTGTATGCATTTACTTGTTCAAGAAAGCTACTCAAATATCTTCCTTCACTCTACTTATGGGTGAGTTGCAGTCCAATTTAGAAATCCATCCCCTACTTTTCCCTGGTATGCTCAAACTCTCAAATGCTGGTGCATCACTGCTGCTGACGGCCCTGTATACATCCAGGCACTTTTAAGTCCTGCCAAAGAAGAAGGAGGCAGCCTACTTTCATGTAACTGGTCATAGGAATGCTCAGTGTGCTTTGAGTCTTCTGAGGATTATCTTTTCCAGCCCAGGTGTGGGTCATGGACCTCTAACTGTCAGAGTCTGATAGGAGCTTAAGACAAGGGAATTCAAACACAGCTGGAGAATGTGGGTGTCTGCATGTTGGTGCAAAGAATGTGAGTTTCCAAGAAATAATGAAGGTGGGAGGAAAATACCGGGGATATCAACTGCTGACAGAAGCCACATTGGTGCCAAAACTAAGAAAGAAATAGTCAAGAGCAGGCATTATTCTGAAGCTCTTGCCCCTATAAGGCTGCCAGCTGAAAGGGAATGCATGATATCTGCGACACTGTAAAGCAGTGTCTCTATGCACAGAGCTTTCAGCAAATTAACCATCTTCAATTTAGACTATCTGTAGGTTATGTATTGACAATGCATGTTTTTCCTCTGCTCTCCACCCTCTTTCAGAATTTGTATATTTTATCCTCCTCGCTCTCCACAATTTAATAGCTTCATGTTGTGTGTTGATATATGTGACAGACAGAAACAAAGATTAACAAAGGAATGCTCTGGTTTTTTGCCCAGGGGAAAAAAAAAGAACACACCAACACAATTAATTCATTTATAATGATTCATCATGTTAACAAAATAGCAGAGGCAGATTTTCAGACTATGTCTGGATTCAGCCATGGAAGAGTATAATAAAGAAACTAGAATTGCAAGATTTACATCTGCACAGACTCATTTCTTGTCTTATATCTTACCAGTTCTGACTGTTTGTTAAATTTCACTTTTTTAATCTGATATTACTGCTAAATATAAAAGATATAATGCTCTTATCCATGAACCAAGCAAAATCACAAGGATTTAGAAATGCAGATGAATTCTAAAAAAACCCTCAAACTGGGAGGGAGGAAAAGGAGAGGAGAAGGAAGGAACAGTTATCCAAACTAACATATGCAAAGGAAACATATGGTTGAAAGCCTGCTTATTCCACAAGCAATTTACTCATTGAGGATGACTCATAAACACATGAAGCATAGTACTTAGTACAGGCTAAAATAACAAAAAAAACAACCCATAAAGCTAGTTTAAATGTAAGATGTTTATATCAGAAGCTTAAAGTTTGTTGTATTTGTCTTAAGTATATGCTATATACAAATATACAAGCTCTTTTTTCATCTTTCTTCCTTCTCTTGTAAGAAAAAGAAGCAGCAGCTGTAACTACACTGTGATACATGATCTCATCTCCAGTCTGCAGAAATTCCTAGTTACTTTTTTGAATAAATGCTAAATTTTAAAATGCAACAATGTATGACTTAATATACAAGTTCACAAAGTGGAAAGAGTTTTATATTGATAAAACCAGCATAATTGAGTTTGAAGAGCTATGCAGGGATTTTTAGTCTATCCAAAAATCAAAACATCATGAAGTTATTTGGTGAAACTGTAAAGTTTACAAAATCTTTTCCTTCTACAAAAAAACTCAAGCTGTCAGCTGAGTCTGAAATCTCTGATCTGCAACTGCCTATATAAAGTCAACAAGATGTTGGGTATTTACTGCTGGATCTTAGCCAATAACTGTCATCCTGACATGATGTCAGAACATGGTCAGGTCCTAAACCCAAAACTCGACATCAGCAGATTGTTCTAGGCCTGACAGTGTAGACATATGCTTACATTTAAGTCATCAGAAAGCTCCCCAAACACAGAGGAGGGAAAAATGCTTCCTACACTACAACAAAAGGCACTGGTTGCCCAGAAAGGGCAGGACGTTGCCACCACCCCAGTTTCCGAATGATACTTATGACTTTGGCCAAGTCCCCCTCTCTGTGGACCAGGTAGACAAGGGTTCTTTTTAAAATGGACAGACTCTGGAGAACATCTGCTTCTTGATGGAGAACATCAGTCTTGATCTGTTCGTCTTCCCACGACCAGGATGGAGGGGGCTGAGACAGCATCAGCCCTCCTCCCACCCCTTGGCAGGCACAGAGAGAGTTCAGCCATTTGTGCTGTGTTTGCTGATCAAGCAGCCATTCCCCATTTCCTCCAGGTGGAAATGTCTCCTGGGTCACATCTGGCCTATCAACTGTAATTGGACTATCTGCTGGTTTGCATAATTTAATTAGCCACTCTCTTCACCTTCCCTGCTAAAGAGAGCAAAGACCTTTGCTTAACCTTTCACTTTGACAATTTAACTTATTATTAAAATACAGCCATGCAGTGACTCCTCTACCTTTTCCCTATCTATTTTCTCTTTCCCCAAATGTTCATTTTATTCCATAATTGTTGCTATCTATCCTTATCTTGAAAGCCAAAAAGAATGCAATCTCATTGATCATTTGTCTTGCTACCAGGAAATGCACAAAAATGAAGGGAAAGAACAGAATAAACCTGTAGGAGTCAAACCCTGCCAGAGAAGAGATTTAAAGCACTTAGGTGGGTGAAGTTCAACATGTAGTGTCCTTAGAACTGAAGTGAAATACAGGGAATTCAAAATTCTTAGAAATATATATTTGAGTATGCTTGTATTGAAACCAAATACAATTATATTCATTCTTCAAAATGCCCCTATTAAAAAACAATTCCAAGGAAATTTGAAATGTTTACCACATGACAGTGATTGTCCTCTTGATGCTCCCTTTAAATAACAGAGATTTGGGACCAGAGAGCAGTCTTTCAAATAAAAAAGGATTCAAAATTGCTATTTTGTTCTAACTGAGAAGAAATTTTAGACCACATTTTCACCAAAAGACTGTAATAAAGGGATTAGGAGGGCAGCATAGGTGTGCTGAAACTATAATGAAAAAGTTATGCAGTCCTGTCTGAATACAGAGCATGAAGAGGTTAGGCCTTGGTAGAACACTGTAGATCGCCCATTCATGAAGCAAACTGTAGTGTAGATACAACAGTGCAGTGGCTTAAGAGCATATTACGTGTTATGATGCATCCTTATAGATATTAATGAATTTTTTTTTTGTTCAATGCTTTATGAAACAATGTGATGTATGAATAATGCTGGTATTATTAAATTAATACAGAAAAGTACTCAAGAACTCAACAGTAAGAACTATTTTTGTGATTGGAAGTGGGTTACAAAACATATATTCCATGGAAATGTCTTATGCTACTGGCAAAAAAGGAAAGGTTGTAGAATCAAATTCTCCATTCATTTGTACGAACTGTAGGTCAGTATTTTCTGCAAAATGAAGAGTTGACCTCTCTGAAATTTAATAACTTTTTTTATCTCATATCTACCTGGTCCATGGTGCCCAAAGAAGATATAATTAGTTTTTTATTTCTAAGTTGGATGGCTGGCATACACAAATAAAAAATGTTTTTAATTAAAATTGTTCTCCTAGCCAGTTCTATGTATTGGAGGAAGGCAGATGACTATGAGAAACAAATTTAACCAGGTTCCCTTAAAGCTTATCTACTGTATATTTTAATCTACTTGATCTTCCATAAGTTGCTGACCACTATCTTCCTTTACTTGGAAAGGTTACTTTAAATATAGTTATATGCATATTTATCTCCTTTTGTACAAAAAAATCAAAAAAAGCCAAACAAAAACCCCACTCTATTTTCTCTTTTTCTTTCCTTGTGTGCTGCTTGTCTTATTATGAAGTAGAAAATGGAACTAGTTTTTCTCAGTGCATCTCAGAAACAGTGGTTTACTTTAGTACTCTGGAAAAAGTGAAGACTCTTCCATACCTTCCTTCAGAGGTGTTGATAAGCCTTTTGTAGTAATCCAGATTTTTGGGACTTAATTCTTCTGTGTTGGTACTTAAAAATACTTAAAACAGTTTAGCAATTGCTTGATTTGGCCAATAACCAAACTGCTGTAATCCACAACATCAGAATAAAGCAATGTTTGCAGTTGCTGTCAAGGTCACTGAAGCACTACAGGATTCATAGAAAGTACCACCCTCCATGTATACCTACCTTACTCTTAAACTTTGCTAAGTGTAGGGCTGATCCAAGTGCTGACTAGATGTGCTAAGAAGAAAGAGCAGAGGAGAGTCCACAGGGAGATATACAGAAAAATCAGTTGTTTTTAAGATGTCTGCTTGCCATTAATGGCCCTTTAATTTATTAAAAACATGTTTATCTCTGACTCCTCCTTGGTTATATTATTGTGTCTGAGGAAAAAGAAGACAGGAAAACAATTTCCCCATGCTTTGATCCATTTCTTCTCAATCAGCTGTAGAACCTGGTCTTAAATTCATCTTGAGCTAGACCAGCAGTAGTGGGAAGAAGAATGGACAACAGCAATACCCCTACAGCTGGCCAGCTGCAGAGGAGAAAAGCACACATGTTGCCCTTGAATATTTCATGGATGTCTGGTGCATTGAGAAACAACACACACCCAGCTCCTTACAGTCAGAAGGTAGTACTACATGCCCTAAAAATTTTTTTTCAAAGGTACAAGCTTCCACTATTTCCACCTTCTTGACATTTTCTCAAGGAACATTGAATGGTAACCATGAATTACAGGCATATCCAGAATGATGCCAAAATAGAAGACAACCCCTAGCCTATTTCCTCTGACTCATAAACCCCCACATATAATGAATACCTCTGTTGCTGAACAGCACTTATCTCTACCTACTGTACCCCCTGTCAACCCACTATTTCCTAAATATTCTAAAATAAAAACAAAAGCTAATCTTTCCTTCTCTTTCTCCCTTTTCCTCTTGAAGCAACCAATAAGAGAAATGGCTTAATTAGCAGCAATATTTCTTATTGGAGTGGTGTATGTGTAAGTCAATATATACAGCCATAAAATGTGTTTTATAGGTATAAATACATACATAAATTATACAAATATATATATAACGTCGATCCAATAGATAAATATACACATATATGCAGGTGTCTGGAGAAAGTGAATTTAAAAAAAAAAGGTACTGTAAATGTATATGAATTAGTTATAGAAAATCAAAGTAGTTCTGCATTTTAAGCAGGTATGCATGGGACAAAGCAGCACTATGCACATGCCCCTCAGCATGGCTGGTACATGGCATAATGCTGTTAGTGAACCTGTGCAGAGGTGCCTGGGTTTGAGAAACAAGGCAGTGACTTCCTTACAGAGATTTTCCTAGGCTGAGCTGACTATGAGTCACAGGAACTCCTACTCCAGAGTCAGCTCGCATGAGCCAGCTAGAGTTTTCTAACCTGGAACTGGTTTTGGATGGATGTACACTATCACCTATGGAAGTATTGGAGTCCCCAGACATTTTTATGTGGGTTAAAAAGCAAAATCAGCAGCCTAGCTGTCATAACAGTTGTGGGTTTAGTGGTTAAATCAGCAGTGGTGATGCTTCAGCATCTCTGTGGTGATCCAAGGAGGTGAAAGTTGTAATGTTGCAAGGAGTGGTTTTTGTAAGGGGCAAATTTACAGGCAAGTTAGGACCTATGCCGCATCTCTCTAGCTCAGTGTCTGATCTGACCAAGCTTGAAAGAATTAATTTGTCTTTTTGACTTAATTCTTAAGACACACTTTATCGTGACTATTCTAGCTGAATGGAGTCATGGGTATATGTAGAAATTACAGGCACAACCTGAATACAAATAAATCTTTAAATAAGAGCAAAGTATGGACAAAACACATGGAAAACTTTCTGCTTTTGAAAAATGAATATATAGGACCTTTTTAATTTTTTTAAGTATTTTTAACTTAAAACTATACAAAAAATACTCCGTTTCAAGTGAGGCAGTAGGCTAAATTGAATGGTAGTTTCTTATTTGGATAAATTTATATCACTGTATCTATTTGAAATATTGAACATAAATGTATTTTGTCTCATTTGTCTTGCCTCTGGTAAGGATTCAGTCAGCCTATATTCTCAGTCCAAACAGAATAGGATACTGGCATTCCTGTTACTGCCAAGTAAACTCAAATTTTTCTGGCTTATCTGAATTGACATTAACTGGAGGACTGTTAGCATTAAGGAAAAAGAAAAAGAAAAAGAAAAAGAAAAAGAAAAAGAAAAAGAAAAAGAAAAAGAAAAAGAAAAAGAAAGAAAAAGAAAAAGAAAAAGAAAAAGAAAAAGAAAAAGAAAAAGAAAAAGAAAAAGAAAAGAAAAAGAAAAAGAAAAAGAAAAAAAAGAAAAAGAAAAAAAAGAAAAAGAAAAAAAAAGAAAAAGAAAAAAAAAAGAAATTAATTACCTTGGCCCAGGAACACTTTTGTTTATATTTCTGAGTGAATTTACGCAGTTATAGCAAGATCTAAATAGCCATCTTCCATCATATTCACTAAGTAAATCAGACTTGTATCTGATCCTGAAGCACAGTTGTTCTGATTGTGCACTGCGTGGTGTTTCTGACACATGACTGAATGCTTGCTTTCCTCATCTTTCCCCTGTTAGCAGCCTGTTCTCTTGTTAACTCTTTCTCAAAAAGATATGTGTCATGTCCTATCCTGGAGGAAAAGGTGAAGTCAACCAAATAGTTATTGCAGTTACAGTTCAGTCACATTTAGACGTTCAGCACCTTGTTGACTCAGTTGCAGGAGTACAGATTTTCCCACACTGTTTACTTGACACTTGTGAGTCCAGCCTGTACCAACTTCTATTGTATTAAGCAAACACTCCTCCTGCACTGAAATTCCACTCATTGTTAGTGCTAAAGCAACAGGATTTTCTCCATTTCGCAGACAGCAGAACCCATTGTTATAAGAAAACTCTCTCAAGATGGAATCTGAAAAGAACCATATGACCCAGAAAAGGATTAGCCTTCAGGAAGTCTTTGGGCTTTACCATTTTGTGAAGGCATCCCCAGAGAGAGCAGAAAATAATAAAGTAAAACATATTTCTGGACTGAAGCCTGTTCCAAAATAGATTATAGGCAATTTCAGTTGTGTGAAAAAAGAACATGTAATGGTTACTAAATGAGACGATGACTTAGGCAAGGGAGATTGTGGTGATTTAACACAAGTGAGGTCGATAAACTTGAATAAGAGAACATTTTTACTAAAAGGAGGAAACAAAATCATCTTTGTAGAAGTAACTGCAATTTTTAAAATACAAGGCAATTACATCACATACTCTTACACATGCAACCCCTAATACTTAAATAGTCATTGACAATTCCTACTCAGAAGAGATTTCTGTTCTTTTAAGTTAATTTCCATTTTATTCAGCACACAAAATGGATGTGTTGTCATTCAAATTTTTGGAGTCATGCTTATGAATTTAAAGCCTGCTCAGAGTATTTAGACATAACAGACTTTGCTAATAAGACAAAGCTGAGATTTCTTTTTACTGTGAAGAGACATGACTGCTTTTTTCTCACTGATAGAGATCAATATTGTAAGTTAAACAGTTTTATTGAGTATTATGTTTTAAAATATATATTATTAATATAAATAAACAAAGCTCTATCAGCAATTATGGAGAAAGAAAGAAACAGATACCCTTATATAATAAAAACTACACAGTTTTTCTTGGATAGAGAGAAAAAATCACATATATCTACAACACAGGACATCTCTCATACCACCAAAATAATTAACTCTCCATCACCATCAGCACATTCTGGACATGAACCAGTGGCACAAAATAGCAAACTGCTATAAAAAGCAAGAAAGTAGAAACTGTAGCCCTCAGTGCCTTCCTGAATTTAGACATATGGGATGGAGCTGCCCTGTAAAGAAAGGTGGAGACCAGCTCCCTTCATTGTCACTCAGGCAGGCAGCACTGCCCACCTTACAGATGTGTGCTGGGAAGGCACATGGCAGTACCCGGTGTATGTAGCAAAAATCTCATTGTCTAAAACTCTAGCATGGTTTTCCTTCTCACTCAGCATTCACAGACAGTTCTTCACCTGGCTTTGTGTCAGCATCCTGTGCTGGCCAGCCCTCCCTGAGCAAGTGGCATGGTGACAAGGCCTTGGCCACTCTTCTACTAGCTGAAATAAAGAATCATGCAGAGCTTCTCAACACCAAAGAATTGGATGTTACTAGCCCAGTGAGGCTGTCAAAAAAAGCTCAAAGAAACCAAGCCAAGCTAAATGGGAGCATGGGGAGCTAAGGAGTTCAGCCCCGTCCCTGCTGCTTGTTCAGCCTTCCACTTGCATGGCATTTTCTAAGGCAGGTACTAAGCTACAATCCACTCCCCAGGCAGCTCTACAAGTTGAACAAAAGTATTGCTATGGTTCTTCTTCATGCTTCTACTAAGTTAACACCACGAGAGATAAAATTATTTAAGGGTGGAGACAAAGATCAAATTGCGTTCTCTTTGATCTCTCACTTCCCTAGTTCTAATGCCGACCTCCATCACAGTAATTTATTTTTTTTTTTTATCCCCTGAGAATATCCTTATGGACGCAATCAACACAGGCTACACAGAAAGTTGCTGTATTTGTATATCTGTTCTCACTTCCCCGGCACACCCTAGATTCTGGTCACCCTTGAGGCAGATGAGGTGTGCACTGTGTAGTCCTCTGGCCCCATCTCGCCCAGATGCACAACTTCCTTTTCTTTCCACTGGTCAAGGAAGAAGGCACACTGTACCAACCAGTTAGAACAAATTTGCTTGGTACTTTAACTTCTAGATATAAACTATACTTTTGTTTTTATTCTTTGAAATTCCTACCCAAAGCCTAAAGCCTCTCTTAGGGCAACTGTGTTCATTTTTATACCTATAAATAACTTTATATTACTCACCAAAAGGTAGGCATTTGATTTTCTTATACCACTGTTTTGAAGGTATTCAAAATGATTCACATCATAAATCTTATTGAAAGATACATGCCTGGGGTGTGGTAAGGATATACAGGAGCCAGCAGGGTGAGAGGAAATGTAGCTAAAATAAGCAGATGGGTGGACAGATGGGCATGAGAGGAAGAAATAATATTAATCTGCAAAATAGATAATAAAAGTCTCAGGGAAAAAAAAGTGAAAATGAAAAAGCTATAGTCTAAATATAATGAATGAGATAGTTTACTCAGTAGGCTAGAAGGGATTCAAGGCTCCTGCTGCAGAATTTTCACTTCTTTTTAACTGTTGCTCAAATTTGTTAATGTAAAAAGAACATATTTCCAGGCTACAATACTCAGTTGTGAATGGATACACTTGTGCTAATTAAGGATAAGAGAAATCTCTGAAATTAATGGAATGTTTTGACTTCTCTAGGCCTAGGATGGGCTCTTGAAGGCTTTGAAACATTGAAATCAGCAAAGGAGGGAGGAGGGGGCTGTGTATTCATATACGCAATGGCTGTAAAAGTCACATGATTTATTATAGTGTCCTAATGTGAAAAATAGGTCCCTTGACCATACAGTAGAAGGGCTATATGTAGTTAGGATTTGCAGCTCTTCATAGCTATACACTTGCCTCTTTCTGTGGAAGCTCACATACCAGATTTGATGTCCCTGAAGGATCAGTTAAGTTTAGCTAAACAATTTGAGAGTAGCTATGATTCTTTTATGAGAATACATTAAATATATATTAAGGATATATAATCAAAGTAAGTTTTTTATGGACAAAAGAGGTCAATTTTTCATCCTTTTCAATACAGTACTGGTTTAAAAAAAATCTCCACAGAAACACTGGGCTTTATGAAAAAATGGTGGATGTCTTTTGCATTATATGGAGTTAACCTTAAATGAAAAATACATTCATAACCCTTCTTAATTTAATTTTCACTTTTGCTGGCCAAAGGAACTCAAGGACTTTTCAAAATCAGTAGATAAAATATATATTTCCAAATAGAATAGACTCATCTATGACAAATGAAAATAAAGGAGGGAAGCTCTTGAGATCTCTGAAAGAATTTACAAACTATGTCCATTTCTGCCTAATTCTATTGTTCAAGTGTTATGGTATGGTTATACAAGACAACTAATAATCTCAATTCACCAACACTAATGAATGGTATAGTTAAATGAAGCCATCCAAAATCTTTGCTCCACCCAAACCCATCTAAGCAATTTGAGCATTGCAGAATATTGCCTGTACAATAGGCACTGTGTTTAAATCACAGTGGAAATGGATGTTGCAGCTAAAATAGCATTTAGCGAGCTTGTATATGTTATTAGTGCTCTGCTGAGCCATGTCTTAATAAGTACCCGCTTTAGGATTACTGGCCTTTTACCCTCAAATTAACTCCTCTAATGTTGAATATAAAGAGAAGCAGATCTTTTTCTTGACACTACTAGCCATGTTGCTGCATTTCCTCCCATTTAGTTAATATTTTGGTGAACAAAAGTGACCAAAATCTACTTTATTTTTCTTCCTTCAGGCAGGACAAAGTACATGAGTTGAGTTAAATGTATGTTTTGTAAATATAATAGATGCACTAAACCTATATTTGTAATATGGTGAAGAAAATGCTGTACTTAACTATGATTTTTTTAAAAACGTTGTTTAGAACAGAAGTAAGCTCTTGCCTGAAAATTTGCCTAATTTTTCCAATTACACTATTTTATTTAACAGAAGATATTACCTCTCTCCATAAGCCCTACTCAGATAGTTTTCATGACTACAGCAACCTGCTCCTTTCTGATGCAAATATACTAAAAATATCCAGCTTTCATTGGAAATGACATGTCCATTAGAAATGTTTCATACCAAGGATTATGTGACTGCTTTCAAGTGACATAAGTCTCTACTCATCTACTTGCCATGAGAAACTCCCAATGAGGTATGAGGTAATACTGAGGCCAGCTAAAACCTGCCCAAGTTCCATCTCATAGGGTAAATCAAGCACTTTCATCCAAATGCACTCCTGAAATTCTGAGATGCAACTAAAATTTATTTCTTCATTATGGATCACAAAGCTCCTAATGCTCTTAAATATCATCAAAAACAAAGTAGCTGTGTGAAAGAGATGCCTAAGCTCTGCTGGAATCAGAGATGGAAAAACTCCTAAGAAAGGAACTTACAAAGTAGGTATGGTCTTATCCTCATTAAGTTAATGTGGTCATGGTGTCTTTTGTATATTATCTTTGTGATAACTGAATTTATCCACAGAAGGAAAGAAACTAACTTGAAAGGGGATTGAGCATAGACCCCAGCCATCAGCAGTGAAGTATGCTGTGTGAGAGCCAACTAATTCACCTCTATAACCCTTGTAGGAGCAACTTATAGAACTACTGTTACATGTGGAAAAAAGTGTCAGTTTTTTTGAAATACATCAATTCTGTTATGAGCATACACTGTACAGCATAGAATGCACTGTACTCTAAATGAGTATCCTGCTGAACAAAAGTAATTAGTGTTAGGATTCATAAAACTATAAAAGCATTGAAGTTGAATTATTTGTAACATATATCTAGATGTTCTACTGAAATGAGACTATAACCCAAACCAGTTTATGATTTTGCAAGGTTGATCTTTGCTCTGTTTACAATGTAAAACCATGATCCTGCAAAGAAAGGGTCTGCATGCTTGCTATTAGTTCCATATATGTCAAAGGGTTTACTCATGATATGCATAGATACGCAAATACTCACTCCTTTTCAGAATTAAGGACTAAACTGAAAGCATTCAGGGTTATGTGTGTATTTATTTTTGCATTTTATTCACATTTAAAAACTCTTTTTCTTTCTTTTCCTTTTTTTTTTAAGTTAATAATTCTGCATCAGATAATTTCCATCTGTCTTGGCAGATACACAAATCTGTCAGATTTTATCTAGACACTCGAGGGAGATTTGCACAGAGCTGGAAGGAGATCAGGCAGAGATAGACTGACTTTTTTTTTGTTCTCCCATTTTACATTCCCCATTCCCCACTCCCCACATTTTCTTCTTTTGCTTTTTCTGAATGGCTTCCTTTCCCTTTCAACTCTTTCAGTCCCTGCTTGTGGAACTTGATTTCTCCGCTTTCCCAATCACCCCTGACCTTCTATGCAATCATCAACACTACTGTCTCTGTAGCATATGATCAGAGACAGATACATACAGTGCTAAGTTGCTCTCAAGGAAACAGTCATAAAATAAAGGGTTGGAAGAACAATTTATTGCTAGTCTTCCACCTAGGCCAAATTACTTCAAATGCAAAAGGAATGGACCAGTAGAAAATGACATAATAATGTAATATGTTGAGGTGTGTTATGAAAATCATGCTGGGTTGGGGAAAATGAAGATAGGTAGACTGCATGTAAGATGTGTATTAGCACTCCCTTTGAGCAGATACGTAGATGGGCTTTGTTCCTTGGACAAAGATAAAAATAAGAAAGGTCAAACACAGGATCTGTACCCCAGGTAAAAGATTTGATAATACAAAATACATGTTAAGAAATATTTCCCTTTATAAGTGTTTTCCTCCTTCTCCTTTCAAAAATCTATACTAGTATAGAAATCTTTAGTCTGATAACAACAGCCTGTGCTACCCTGTCCCACAAGTATTCCTTGCTCAAGGCTAAATTTCCCTTACACCCTGGCCTAGGTCTGAACCACTCACAAGGAAGTACGAGATCCAACATGTCTGCACTCCAAAAAAAATCCTCATTAAAATGGTGAGAGGACAACATAATAAATAATCATGCTATGGATTTTAAAATTTTATCTGTAGAAGTATAAAGCCATATCCTCCCAGTAATAATTGTGGTATAAAACCTGTGCATGCCATGCTGCCGTTAAAGCAATTTTCTTCTCAAAAATGGCTCTAAAATCAAAGCTCAGTTTACTTATGCCATCAGATGTCCACTCATCACATCATACAATCATACACACTTACTAATGCATAATACTTATCAACATATGATTTACATAAAGATGGGTATTTCCTCATTCCTCCTCCGGAACCACCTATCTACAAATACATACATACAGGTATATCAGTGAAAATCTCATATGTATATGACCCATTTCACTGTAATATGGGATAATAATATGATCTTATGATGTTCATGTGACTTTACACTTTACTTCTGTACTGATTTAAAGACAAGAAACATGCTGCTGTATAATTTTCACAATCAAGAGTTATCTCTTCTGTGAATCATTTCTGCTACTCAAAATAGTGAGTCTTTTCTCATCTATTGTGAGACTTTTTTCAACATAGATAAGCTTTAAGTATTTCAAAAAAGCAATCCAGAGACTGCCACATGCATCAATTCTTTTTGCAAAACTAAAATAATTCAAATTTTTTGTTCTCTCAGTGACTGTGACATTTCTGTTACCAAATGGATGAGAGACATCAAATTCTTGTCCCTTTAATGTCCATCACTGGTAGAATAAGATGCCTGTCCTGTTTGTTTAGAGTTTGTTATTTTTGTTTACCATAAATCTACAAAGAAGTAACTACTAAAAGGATCAGAAGTGCATACTACAAATAAATGTCCACTGCCTGGATATAATGCATCCAGCAATGTGTGCAAAGAACAACTCCCTGTTAATATCTGTCAAATTACTAAATGATGAGATCAAAAAGAAATCTGCTCCATGGTCCTTCAGAGGTCATGAGACTGATTTGTTTCTTGGCTGGAAATATCTACACTTCTTCCTGAAATATATTATTTTTCATCTGATTGTGAGTGTAGTTAACAATGGTATAAATATAACAGTAGCTTTAATTGTGGAGTCACTTTTCTGAGTGAAGGAGAAGGAGGAGGGTGAAAGGCAAGACAAATGTTAGATTAGATCATATATATTGCTTCTGTTACTTTTCATGTGCAATTATTTAGGAAATTTACAAAGGACTAAGAAAGCTACACACAGAGAGGAATACAGCTGAGAAAAAAGGCAATCAGCCTGGGGGCAAACTTCAACTTTATAGACAAATACTGAAGTGCTTAGAGTAGTATTGACTGGAAATTGTATAGCTTTAAATGTCATTAAAAAAACATCTTTCTCTCATAAAAGAGCCTTCAATGGAAATTACATTGATATGAATAATATGTTCCATATTTTAGTGGGAGTAACAAGAAAAATGATTGGTACTTCTACATGACTTTTTACTATAGCAACCATTACAGTAGATTTTCACACTTTTCCAAAGGATTTTCAATGGGTGCAGTCTGGCCCCTAGTCCAACAAAATGCTTAATCAAGGCAACTTAATTTAACTTGCAAATAAAGATCACCTTGGCTGCTGGTCTAGCCAAACAAGTCTCTGCAGAACCTTCATATCCTGAAAAGCCTTTTTATGGAAAAGCAATGTAACTTCTACATGTCCCAGGTTATACACAAATCAAACTAAATCAGATTGAGTGCTGAACACATCAGAAAATTAATTTATTAATTGACTAGTAAATTTATCAGTGCTATTTTTACAGTTGCATATGATCATTTTACAAACAGAGCAATCAATAAAAGGAGCAAGAGACTGTAGAACACAGCCTTACCACAAAATAAATTAAGTCAATATATACTTCTTTAGGTAACCAAACCATTGTATGAGTCATATGTTGTATTAATCATAACATATGTAATCCACATTTTTGAGTAGGAAAATAGGAGCAGTGAAACTGGATCATATTAATGGATTAGTTAACATAGGTGCACTGACTCCACTAGTGACCACTAGTAGATAACATTGTGTCTAGGATAATACAATCCTTACTCTGACATTCCATACCAACTTCTGGTAATCCAAGGGTAAGAAGTTTCTTAAGACACAGTTTTATAGAGTTGGGCCTGGCAGCCTTTGACGTTTGGTTGGGGTTTTTTTTTTCATAAATGTAATTTGATAATTTTTAACATATGAACTTTTGACAGCTGCATTGATATTGACATCAAGACAATTCAAGAAAACCCCATTATCAAGTTCATTAGCAGAACCCTTAGAAAAAAGTGAACTATAGCAGTACTGTAATTTCAGTATGGTGGTACAAGCTGCAATGTAGAGATATTCCTTTGAGGCAGCTTCATCAATTTGCATAGTTATTTAACTTCTTTGCAGCTAACATGAAAGAGACACGAGAGCTGGTTGCCAAACAAAAACTTTCTTTCAAGGAAAGAGAGGATTTTCACACATTTTATTATGAGAAACTCACACCTGAAAGGATTACGTGTGGCCTCCAAATCAGCTACCCATCGTTTTCCTCAGCAACTCTATAATGCCTTCTTCCACTTTGACATCTGCAGTCGAAGCTACTTTTGTGTCACACCTTGAAGTCTGCAGCACTACGGTCTCCCTAGGGGTAGGTATGTCTTGATTGAATCCATGCAAACTGAGATCAGCTTATCAGGCAAGCAGCACATCCATGTCCTTGGAAGAGTTACATGATTTTCTTCTTCTCACTGCATGAGACTGACACTGCTACAAGGAACTATCAAAAGCTTGAACAATCTTACCTCTCCCTGCTGATCTAACTTTGTCTTTTCCTTCTCCACTACTCTGTAAATGATAACAACATCTTGTCACTACTTTGTTTTCTAGATGTGTAAAGTTGACTTTTCTTGCTATTCAAGAAAGATGATCTTTCCAAAGCTCAGGCAAAAATATGTTTCACAGATAGACTTCTCCATGTCTAAACTCCTATTGACAACACTGATGTCTTCCGATATACCTGAACAGAAGTGGTTGAGAAGGTGCACTACGGTGGAAAAGTAATCAAGACAGAAGTCACAAGTCTGGCAGAAAATATGTATTTTGTTACCCTGTTACCACATGTTTTGAATGTAAATTGTGTTCACACATCTACACCAACTACTTACTGAGTCTCTGAGGTTTTGCAAGTGCTTTAGAAATAGTAGAAAAGAGAAATTACAATTTACAGAACTTGAAACAGAAAGGAGACATTACAGTCTTGCTTTTTGGGCTTCAGAATATACTTCCCTTGCTAGATCTCTAGAGAGATTCTTTCTGCAGTCTATTAATATACTCAATCTAAAATTTCGACAAAACATTTTTGGTTGAAAACAGAGGTTTGAGGGAAGGGAAATAACAGCCTCTTCATGCTTCCAAACAATTTTTCCTTTTCCAGAAACAAAACAAAACAAACACAAACATAAAAACAAAAATACACCAAACCAACCAACCAAACACACACACACACACACAAACCCTGAAAGCAATAACATAACTTCTAATTTTCCCTTTTTTAAATGAAAATATGGAAAAAAAGTTAATGCAAAAATAAAACAATGCTAAACAAGGCCATTTTGAAATTATCAGAAACAAAAGTAACAATTTCTCTTACAAGTGATTCTCCAGAGTTATGGAGGTGGGGAGTGTAAGAAAGACTGGAAATACAATCCCTCTGTGCCCAGTGTATAATAGTGCCATCCAAAGGTTGCAGGAAACATTTGCAGGAAGAGACCTAATACTAGTCCATTTAGAAACTTCTAATACATGCCTCTTAAAAGCTATGGCTCATCTCTCAATACTATGTCTGCTTGTCTTGAAGGTGAAAGGCCAAGGGATAATCTGCTGTACTGTGCCCTGGTTTGAGTTTCTGAAAACATCTTAAAGTCTTGACGGGATTATCTCTGTTTAGCCCTAACCCTACCCCATAGAAAACACTGCTTTGTAGAGACCTCAACAAAAGTCATGTGATGAGACCAGCAAAGCTTCCTTGGATCTTAGCTTGGTTTGTTGTTTTTTTTTTTAAATAGTTCTAGTTTTGCTAATATGTTATATCATCATATAATAACAGCAATATTGGAGTAAGTTTTTTGTTATATAAATCATTGCCAATCAAACAGTATTGTGTTATCCACCTCAAAACTGTGAGGCATGTTACATTACTTCTATGTCTGTTTTTCCTAGCAAGCAGGATACAGTTAGTGCCATTTCCTTCCTCACTCTGGCCTCCACTTTTAAAACTGGTTTCATCACGACTCCTGTTTAGTTCCTCCTGTCAGTCGTATCAGAGACACAGGAGTTTTTAAAAGTAAGTTTAAAAAAGCTTTGAAAAATAATGAGATACTTTTACATTGAGAAAACTTCACACAACAGTCACACTTTTCCTAAAGAACACAGTCTAATAGTAGGTATATCACAAGAACTGTGTGCCTTGTACATGGATGTGTTTCCAGTTTGCACACAACAGTGACAACAATAGGGGACAACAGATTCAGTACTGACATCTTTGTCCTTACAAAAAGTATGCTTCTCCTGCTAACTATCTTCTCTTGATTCAAATGAACAAATTCTATTGACAAAGTTTTCTATTTGGATGGGCTGTTTGCATTAAAAGGGGAAACAACTGTCAAAGAAGTCTTAACAAATACGCAAAGCTGGGGGAAAAAAAGCTCATCATGGATTAAACTTCGTATCACTTTGTCTGATGTAAAAAGGAGATAATAGGAGACATGGGGGTATATGCAATGAAGACAAACAATACAGAGTTTCTTTGGGGTTAATCCACGTCTGCAGCTGAATACAACAGAGTTAATCTGAGCAGAAGAGGCTTTGGGCTAAATTGTAGAGAAAAACTTGTCACTTTATGATCCAGTTGTACTAAATGAAAAGCTCTGTTTACAAAGAAGATTTTGGATCTGGGATCCATTGGGGAAGAAGTTACCTTCATGATTTCTTCCTTGTTCAACACCCCAGGGAACTTGTAGTCTGATAAATGATTTTTCAAAGATCTTCATTGTTATCTTCTTTTTCTCTTTCTGAAAAAGAACAAGTGTTACAAAAAACATACTTAAGAAAGCATACAACTTTGACCTAAGGGCAAGAAGCCTTTGATGATAAAGACTTTGCAGTTTGTTTGGCAAATCTTGCACTAAACAATCATAACTGTCTTATTTATTTCTGCAACCAAATACAGAGTAAAATCATAAATTTTCATAACGTTTTTAATTATGCATTTAGCAGATTCAGGTTTTATTGATTCTCCAAAATGAAAATGTCGTATCAATTACATTAGATTACAGCAGATGTTAGCTACAGAGGAGACAAATTCCAAAATAAAAGTGAAAGGCTAAAAAAATACATAATAAAATTTCCCCACAGTCTTGTCATTAGACACTTTAGTACTTTAAACTCAGTTGTATATGAAGAATCATCAGAATTAACATATGTTCTCACTGATTAGGAACAAACTAAGAAATATAGTGACATGGTATTTTTATCATGTTAATAATTAAAATTTTAATAAGTTGTAACCTTTTAACGTAACTTTACACAGATGGAAATACAAAACTACAGCTGTGACACTTCAATCAAGAAAAAAAAACTTAAAAAGATAATAGTCTAAAAGTTAATAGACTCTTGTGGGTAGCATATTATTGCACCTTTACAATGAAACAATAATTAGAATACTATTTTCCAAAACTAGGTTTTAGCCTGCATGGGACTAAGAAAAATAAAGACCTAAGATTTCACTGACTCCTAAAACATGAGTTTTGAAGATTGAAATCTCTGACTTTATAAGAAAGCTCAAAAAGTGTAAAGGACTTGAAAAGAGCAAATGGTTGATTATTCTTGAACCATACATATTTGAGTGACACATCCTTTCCAATTTGTGCAGTAAGTGTCACATATGTAAATGCTTCTATCTTTTAGCATCTCTTTTGAGTGCACAAGTGTTAAAGTAAATTTGGTAATTGCAAGGCATAATCTTGCCTTCTACAAGAAGACAAGAACTTTTTAAGGAACTGAAAAACTGAGAGAAATCTTGTGTAATGATTAGGACAGGGCCAGCATTCAAGTATACACTGAGAAGTACTGAAAGAAATATCAGGCTTGGTCTTGCTTCTCTGTGAGTGTATGGGGTATTTTCTCTCACTGGAAATTAAAAATCATTTTCCTTAACAAAAAAATATAGTTTGTACCATTTTTCATTGTCACAGTCACTGGTTGGATTTTCCCTAACTCAGCAAGAGGAAGAGAAAGAGTCCTACTTGTGACACACCTATACCACTGCTACAGGCAGTTTTCATCTCTTCAGCTCATTATTTCACTTCTTTGGGACAAGGACAGACAATAAAGGGTGAGGACTATAGCCTGACTATGGCCGTGCTGTTTCTCATAATTTTTCTCTGCATCAGCTAAGTAAATTGACTGAAATGTGCTTTAAACCCATCAGTAAATGAGATATGTGGCATGGACAATTACATTACATACATTACATTGATATAGCCTTTGAATACAAAGATAGCAAACTGCGCTATATCAAGAACTTTAAATAACTCACCAGAGCAAAAAGATAATGGTCTAGAAGAGATAGAAGAGAAATAAATGTCTGGTATGTCTTGGGTATCCAGATCCATCAGTAAGTTCATAGTTCAAGAGCCTAGTGGAATGAGGGAAGGGGGAGTGATGGGCGTGTAGGAACCTAGTTCTAGCCAGTTGGCAAGATCAGTTTTTTAAAGCCTTACAAAAAACCACTTTCTTTCCTTGCTTTTTAACTCACATATCTACCCAAACTTCCACCAAAAAGTGAGTTATACTGGATCTGCAATTGCAATACATTTTAATCTTGCATGTGACTTAGAAATAATATGCACAAAATTACTTTGTAATCAAAAGTGGTCAGAAGAATTGCTTCAACATTCTCCATTTAGCTTTTTGCTCAGGTAGTTAATTCTGACCCCTTCTTATCGTTGCTTATCCTCATTTACTTGGTAGACACCTCAGTGACCAACTCAGCCAGAAAAGTGAGGTCCAATAATTCCCTAAGAAGTTAATGAGGTTAAACTTTTTTTTCTTCCGTTAGACCAACATCTAAATAGTTTTGGAAATCCTTTAATGTTTCTCAGCTGTAAGACAAAGAGAAGAATAAGNGTAAACTGCAGCTTTATTATAGATTCACTGCTACTACTTAACCACAATATTTCACCACTTCTCTATACTTCTTGCTCCTGTGTTATTGGCCTAGATACAGTAATATAATGAACTAAAAGAAAAATAAACAAAAAAACTATTCCCCCCCAAAAAAAAATTGTTGTTTTGTTAATATGCAAGAGATATAAGTTTTCTGCAACAATCATGGATAAAACACAGTCTATTGTATGTCTTTTCTCATTTTCTCCCTCTTTTACCCTCTTCCTCTCCAAATCTCCTTCATGAAATTGCCATCTCTTCAGTATCCCTTGAAACCACTATTCCGAACAGAATGCAAATTCTGAACAGGAAGACTGGCCATGGTATGGCCAGAGGTGTGGTGGGTTGTCTTCCAGGATATAGTGGTATCTAGTGGAGACATGATGTGAAAGATACTTAGAGAGATGGCAGAAGGGACAGGAGAGCTGTGTGCACCAGTTTACGTTACATGCTAACACTTCCGTTTAGGGTAAGATGCTCATCATGTCTGCCTTCCAGTCAGAGAACACACATTGACAGTTTGAGGTATCTGGCACATCAAATCCTTAGTACAGCCAAGTGAAAGGAGAACTGGATACAGTCAACAGAAAAACTTAAAAATATGTACACATACATGAATTGAATATATTCTGATTTGACAGCAAAAGATATATTTTGTGGCTCTGAAGATCTTCTAGCCTAAGACTGCCTACATTTTCTCATGTCCCACGCAGATATCGACTCTGAAACTTCTACTACTCTTGGAAGACCCACGCTGGTGCCCAGAGAAAGACAAGAACCCGGGACAGCAGTGGAGGGTTGGGCTAAGTGATGGTGAAAGTCATGAACTACCTGAAAGTCTGTTGGAGAAAGAAAAGCATATAGGATTGAGAAAACACTTGCTGATGTTAGGGAAAATGTAACATCTTTTGATGATGGCAGCCAGGTGATACATAGAAAGATCACCCAGTTATTTGGTGACTCAGTAAACTTTGTCCCAGCCATCTGAAATCATACCTAAGGAATTAATCTGGACATGAAAATTACATTTTCTAAAGTGAACTTAAGTTTCTGGGGTGATACAACCAATGCCAGGACAGAAAAATCACATTCATTTCATAGATGAACTCACAAAGCTTTCCAGACTAACTTGGAGTTCCAGCTACCTGGAGTCACTCTACTCGCCATTGTATCCACACAGGGTAAGGGCAGAACTTGAATACCAGTTTTCTTTTAACTAAAGACTTGAGTGAGAACATGAGTCTGATATAACATAAACTCATCTGTCATATCTCTATAAATCCTAATCATCTACAATATCAGTAATGGACCGAAGGGCTGCCATGTCTGTTCAACTCCTTTGTCACCAAACAGTAACTTCTCCGGGAAGGGGGTCAGCAATGTATGGCCTACCAGAAAGGATGCTGACTGAGCATAGCATGTTATTTAAAGGGATAAATGGTCTTGGTATTTCATGAATGGCCTTTGGCTTGTTAGGTCCATGCTTTACCATTTGGTAAAGCCATTTACAAATATGCATAAAAGGAGAAGTAGATAGGAAAATCATAGAAAATGGCTTCATTGACATGTAAACAACCTTCTGGAATTTGAGGAAGAGGAGACTCATGTCCCTGGAGATCTCAAAGATACCAAGGTAGGCTCTGAAAATACTAACTGTAAGAAATACATTTTCCTTAGATCTTCTGGGAGGTCACTGATAGGAACTAAAAAAAAAAAAAAAAGAAAAGCCATCTTTCTGCCATACAGGGAGACTTTTATCAGTCACATTCTAAGAGGCTCCAATATCTGTCAAAAAGGCTTCATCAGAAAGGGTTTTTCTGGTTGAGATGTAATACTGTTACACAGAAGACATAAAAAGCTTGTTTCTCTTTTCCCTGCTAACTTTACTGAATGGCAGACAAAGAATTCACATCCAACTAGGAATCGATCAGCAGGAAAACAACCATACAGAAAGAAAACACACAAACAAGAGTGCTGGTATAGACCAAAGTGTTGCATATCTCAAAACACATATAATTTCCATTTGGAGGGGTTTTTTTGTGTTTTGGGATTTTCTTTCAGCAATGGTTGAATGAGCAAACTGAAAGCCTTGATGGGTAGATAAGAGTTGAAATGCAAAAGAACAGTAATGTTAAGATGAGTTAAAAGCTCTTTTTGACCCTATCCTTAACACCATCTCCCTGAATGCTTCCCCTGTGAACTTTTTGTGTTGTATTCAGTTTGCTGAAATAGGGGATAGAAAGGCCAAGCCAAGGATCTATCCCGCTTCATTGAGTAAAGCTAGCCTACCAGGGAAGGTGATGGGTTATAAGTTAATACAAATGACAGTTCTAAGACAAAGTTAGCCAGTACCTTCCTGTGGAGCCCAGTGACAAGAAGGGGATCCCCTGCTGATTCCACTTCTTTACATTTCCTTTTGCTCTCCTTCTCCCTTATCTGTAGGTCCTGTCCTGCCGGGGCAGGGGATCCTCATTAAAATACAACGTACTGTCACTAATAGAAGTGAGCAAAGCCTCATTAGCACAAGGGTTAGAAGAGGACTATCTCTAATTACAGCTCACTTAGAAGAGACAATCAAATGAATAGATAAATCCTTGAAGAGAGAAGTCAATTTTTTTTGCATTTGGCAGAGTGGTCTTTTATATACTCCTTTAAAAGGAATGAAATGCACCTATTGACAGTTTTTTCCCAACAGAAATTCTTCCAACATATAATTTCCACCAGACGACATTTAAATTGGCTCATGGGTAGTTCAGGGGCTGCATGTTTTATTTGTTCCTGTGTTGGGCAGCAAAGGCACACTACAGCATGTACTACCTCCCATCAAAGATACAGCTGGGGAGGGGTGGGCTGTTCATTCAGATCCATCAAATAGAAACTCTGTTTCCCCTGAGCACACAATTGATGACCAAATTTCCATTGCAATGTTTGGAGAGCAGTTGTCACAACACAGGCAGATTACTGCTTCTCCTTTGGGCAGACATACCATGAAAAAAAATGCAGAAATATATGAGCACTGTGAGTTAAAAATGTCTGCTAAACACAGGGATTATAATTTTCACCTCTTTGGTTTCACCTTCTAGCCTCTCTGAAAGGCTGAAGAGCACGGGAATAAAGTTGTTAGGAATTAACAACATTAGAGGTAAGATTTTTTTTTCATTATATTATGGGAAGTTCCTCAGCTTTTGTAAAGCTCTACAAAATTTTCCTATTTTGTTATACATTATTATAGTCCAATTCTTTTAAATTATTTTTACCAGTAAAATTCCCCCACCAGTAGGCCCCAGGTGACCTGGTTCTGTCTGAATTCCTGACCAACATCCAAACTCTCACAAGTTCTGTCTTTAAGGATTTTGCTCTGTGCTTGCATGTTCTCTTATCCCCACAGAAACAGTAATCAGACATATGTACAGCAGTTGCCATAAGACATACACTTGAATAGTGTTTTCTAGACTCATAGTTTGTTACTTTGTTATGACTCACGATAGTTATCAACTTTATGTAAAGTTTTTATAGCAGAAGTAATTTGCCAGGATGTGCAAGTTTTATGACCTGCCATCAATAGGTGAATTTACCAGAGCAGATGTTACAAAATTACTACATCAGAGTTGTACTGCAAGTATTTTAGAAGTTTCTGCATCAAAGCAGTGGTCCATCTAATCCATCTATTTTTCTCTGACAGTGCACTTTACTGGTTGTAAATGCAAAAGGCAATACTTTTTGTAAGTCTTATCCGTTACTTGGCTGTGACTTCATAGTGTGCTATCACATCCTCTGTGCACAGGGTCAGGCCACCTTCTTTCATCTAATTTAGGAAGCCTACAGATGGGTTTTCCCAAGTGCAGCTAAGTAAAAACACTGGAGCAAAGAGGGTGAAAATACAATAGCCACAACGCCCTTTCACTGATTTATAAACTGCTGGCTACGTGAAAGGAAGAGAACAGTTTTTCTTTTGCAGCTCTGTTTTCACATATAAAGAGGAATCTCCTCTGTGTTCCCACCTTTCTTCTGCTTCACCACTGTGCCAGTACTAGCATTCTTTTTTCTGCAAAAATGCAGCCTAATCTTTAATAAGAATTATGGGAGGTGTTTTATTTGTTCATTTTGGTTTGTTTGGTTTTTTCATTCCAATGTGAAAAGTTATGAGACTTTCTTCTCAAGACAATCCAACCTCTGCAGTAGTCTCAAATATTCTCATTGCCCATCTAAGACAAATAATGTCCAAAACATTGCCTCATTACAGGAGCTTCATAGAAAAGGAAATGCTACAAATAATTATTAGTCATACAATATATTGTTGATAATAGCAGTGTCTTCCTTACAAAAGTTGTCCTTTGGACTAACCTTATCTAAGGTGGTCAGGGGTTCTCAAAGTCCATGGGCATAGCACATATAAATATTTGAGAGGATGTGAGGTGAATACTTATTAAGCAATGCCTTACCAATAAATAGGGTTCTCTATAGGAAGATGTGATTGCATTAGGACTTTAATCAACTGTTCTAACACTTCTAGAGAAATTGATGACAGCCACGAAGGCAGTTTTTAACCATTGCAGACAATGTGTCGTATATCCTTTACTGTAGTGAAGTAACCAGCACACTGAGGATCTAGATCCACCTGCCTCTAATGCCGGAAAACTCCTTGCAGTGTCATCTCCAACACTTCCTGCCATCTAGCTAATAATTATTTATTTATTAAAAATATCTTCTCAGTGTATATGAGAAACTATGGCCCCTTTTTTTAGTAGGAAAATGTTGATATTTTTTATAATACAGACATGATTTATAGGACTTTTTTTATTTTGTGTGTTCATACTGAGTTCTTTCTTTGTGCTAATGCTTAATGAAAAAAATCCAAACCCAAATCCATGGAAGTTAAGCTTACTGTAAAAAATAATCAATACTGTGTGAACACAAAACCATGGATAACTACATCAGCTGGAATCTTTAGACGACAAAAGATTCATCATGAAAGAGCCCAAAATGAAATTGGTTTTCTTTAATTATAGTTATATTAAATTCTTCTGTATTGTATACTAACTAAAGCAAATTAATTATGTCTGAAAAATAAGGTCTGAACCTAACTGGTCTTGAAAAAAGGGGGAAATAGTTTGAAAAAGGATTCATTGTTGTTCATTGCAGTAATGAGAGATTCCTTTTAAGTGTTTATCAATATGAAAGCTAATTTGCACAGCATATTATCTAACAAAACTCACAATATGATTCAAAGAGTCTGATCTTGAAACAATAGGCTATTAAACATTGTTCTGCAGAAAAGTTAATTTTGCAGTGTTGGGGTTTTTTTTCTTTCAGGGGAGATTCTCAGCTCTTGCATATTAGACTCACACTTTTGATATGAGAGGATCTAAGATGATTTTCACAGCTTTGAAAAGTAGATTGATACATATAGCTGAGAAAGTTGACATTTTTGTTATAGTGTTCACATAAAAGACATGCCTTATTTCATGTATTATTTTAAAATCTTTACTTATGTACTTTCCTTAGGTCTTCCTAATATTTTTGCTGCCATCAAGAATAAAGAACTGGAACAGAATGTTAGTACCTCTGAATCAGTATCAGCCTACCATGATCTTCAATGGTATAAATTACAGAGCTTTAAGTGCCATAAATTCCATTAGAAGTCAATTAGAATTTGGATGTTTGCAATATTTTACTAGAAATTCAACACTGCAGAACCTGGTCTGAAAAGCAGAAACTTTGGGTTTTTTTATCAGCATCATCGTCTTTTAGAGATGCTAGAACTACCTTCACTCTTTCCAAACTGGGCTGGTGTTTCACATTTGGATTTATGCTTCAAAAAAGTATAAAGCAGAAAAAAGACACATTTTCATGTTTATAAGAATTCCCTGAAATCTCAGCTAGGTTATAATGCTCCCACTATCCTACTGCTTTTCACTAGGTTAGCATCAAAATTGATAACTGCAGGAATAAGCTGGCCTTGACTTGCAAAAAAAACCCTCTAAAAATGGCAGTGAAAAAAAAATCTTTGTCGCATGGTCTAAAACATCAGGTCTGAGCAGCAGGAATCATGACACAGGAAGAAAGCCAGCAGTTCAGAGCCTAAAAATATCTTTCGTCTTCCACTTTGCTATGGTCCTATTATAGCTTAAGCAAGAGTCATTGTATTTTTTCCTCTATAACCTTTAGCTTAATAACTGTCTGTAAAGACTTCCTTTAAATGCAAATGTACTCTTTACAGTAAAAGTCATGACCCTATACTGTATTACATGCTGCAAATCCAGAAGAAAGCTATCAAAATCTACAAAACCTATGTCCATTAAAAGGCACAGTAAATAAATGAAAAATCAGGCCCAGAGTATTAGTAAATTGAGTAATGTTTTCATGGTTTATATTTTGCCCCATTAATGAAGTGATATAAACAAAAAAATAACAGTGGTTTTATTTGTCAGTGAAGTCTTAGAAGTTGTATCAAATTATTGCAATTTCCCTGTGGAATGAAATGTATTCCTTTCTAGTTCTATTTGTCACTAGAAGTATGTGTCGGAGACTGCAAAATTTATGCAATCCCTCGCTTTTTCAGGGCATCTTGTGCAACTGACAAAATTAGTATCTCCTTTACTAATCAAATGTAAGGATCTGCTTTGCTGTGCAAATCTGTAACATGCTTCCAAATTGCTTTGCGTGTAGAGGTAAATTACACCATAAAGAAAGTAAGCATGGAAGTATCTATAGAGGTATCTGCAGCTATCGCTCTAGGGGTTGCCTTTGAAGGGAACACAGAACCAGGATGCAGGAGCATCCTAGCCTTCCCCAGCTGTCAGCAGACTGTAGCTTTTGCTGGCATGCAGCAAAAATGTAAATCCCTCTTTATGCCAGACATAGAGGTGGAACAGTGCAAAGGTTATAATTTCTTTGCTACACATGTTGTTCTCCAGTTACATTAAATCCTGCTCAGCTGTCATTAACTGTTTGTCCAGAGGTGACTCATGCTGAGAAATAATCAGAACAAAGGAAAGCACAAGAGTAATTACAATTTAAAAATAGGTATAAGAAAGATGAGTTGAACTACTGTACTTCAGTAGTACCAGTGTGAAAAGCATTCTCCTTATTATAGTGGTTTCCTGACAATCACAAATAAACGGAGCTTCTAATTTGGATTTTTCAAGTCTTCGGTGCAGAGAAAGGGATTAGGCCATTAACATTCCATTCCATTGCTTTCAAAATGGGAAGAAAAAATCATGGTACAGGCACACAGAGATATAGAAAAGACAATTTTTCAGGCTTAGTAGCTAAACCAGGCTCACTGAAAGCACAGTGGACCCAAAATGAAGAATTGCTATGGTCTTTCAGATCCTATAAACCTCCTGTAAGCCTTTTCTCATCCCTGCCCCTGGATTTCACACAGTATTTGGTTGCAAACAAGGTCACGTACCAGAGACTCCCAGGAACTGAGTATTTGCTCTCAGAGACAAATATAATGGGTGTCTTGGGGGTTTTCAGCCACATGTATGGGATGCCTCATAAAATCCCCCATTCGTCCCACCTACTGCTACATTTCCTTTCCATGTTAAATACTATTGTAGTTACAACAGCTACAGGGAAAGGGAATCTAAAGACAGAGAGTGCATTTTTTTCTTTTTTTTTTCTTTTTCTTTTTTTTTTTTTTTTAATCCTAAGTAAATATTTGTCCTTACTGGATGACAGAAAAGAAAGACTATCAAAATAAGCAAGACTCAGAATTCTACCTGGTCTCTAAAATAACTCAGTCATTATCTTTAACCTTATCCATATCCTGAATGTCAGCTGAGCAAGGCAGATAGAAAATTTCAGTAAACAGAACATGGAACAACGGGGAGGATGTGGTAATCTAAATCAGAAATCAATCATCCAAGAAGCTTTTTCAAATGGAAAAGGGAAAAGAAAAAGAGGCAATCAATTGCCAGGCATTCTCCCCCCACCAAAAAAAAAGAGGGTTTTTTCCTCTGTGTCTCTTTCATGTGCACCACAGTGTTTCTGCAAACAAAATTAATAAGGGCTCTCAGGTCCTTCAAACAAAGTGAAACATAATCCGTTCACGGAGAGTGCATCAACAAATGAATAGAGTTCCTCGGTCTGTTTGGAAGAGCAGTATCAGCTATGCTTGAGGATCTTAATAATGCTCTTATTAAGAACCGGAGCAGTTGAGTTGATTTGTTTTTCCCGTAACACCTGAAGCAACAAAAGTCCAGTGAGAGCACAAAAATGGTTTTACTTGGGTCAGACTTTGATAATCATTTTCCCTCCTTGGCAGCAGCCTGTCAGTCAAACTCCACAGGAGAGGAAAGGGTCATCTTGTCAATGTAATTTCTGAGAGGAAAGAAATGGAGCTGCATGTTACAGAGAAATTAATAAGCCATTCAGAACAACTTCCAACAACAAAAACAACAATAAAACCAAGCAAAGAAACAAACAAAACAAAATACCCCACTGATTTATTAGACTCCAAAATTACCTTTTTATAATGTGAATTTAATTTTCTTAGCATACCCACAGCCAGTACTCTAGTGGGTGCAAAATCCAGATGCCTGTTTTTTGTGTTTTTTAAAACTTTCTTGCTTATCTAGATGTACGGACTGTTAAGGCAGGAACATTGTATAACCAATTGTTTCAAGCTGTTCTCACAGAACTGGCACTTGCTTGAGCCGACAGACATTATTGCAATACAAAAAAACACCACAGACCAGACCTCTAGCTGGTTAAAGAAACACAACTTTATTTAAATATATTTATATATCAGCCAGCTAAACAACAGGATCCTGATTTTCAAAACACTGATAATCATGGTTTAATTGATAATTTCTACTTCTTTATTTAATTATGGATAAATTATAATACAAGTTACTATCTACTTTCATCCACTTCTACTTCACAAGTAGTTATTTAAACTCAGAGCCCAAGTACAGTCTTTCACTACAAAATACAGTAAGTTACACGTCAAACCAAATAAATTAGGGAAAGCTTGCTGCCTTGCACCAGCACCTGAAAAATGCAAAATTTTGGAAACTGGGTATAACTTACAGGTGAAAAATATTTAGCAATTTAACTTCCAGAAACTCAGAAGAATACTTTAGCAGCAAGCCATTAATACTTCAGATAATCTTCCCTCACTCTTCATATATTCTTTCAGCAACTCTACTACAACAAATATTAGCATTGCAAATTTAGTGGTAATTTAATGTTGATTAAAGGTACATCTCTTAGTAAGCAATAAAACCAGAGCAGTAGATAGAATCCATTGTTGCTGAGGTCCCTCTATTTACTTTTTATTTCATAATAGCCTATTGCCCTGGACTAAATATGCCTATGACAAATATAATTCAAAGTTGTCCAAAAAAGCAATTATTGGTCTAAAATTTTAGGATTTTGGGCACTGGGGAAAAGCACAGACTGGTGTCTGGTTCAGTCTCTTTAAGCATATGCAATATTTGGGCACTAAAAAATTATATGTATTTCCCCATGCTACAGAATCAACTATTGTATTTTAACATGTGGAAACTGTTGTTTGTTTGTAAAGATACCTTGATTCAGTCACAAATGCATGTTATACTTCAGCATGGGAAAAAATACCCCACAAGAATCTTTCCCTCCAACAGCTTTGCGCCTCTGAATCTTCACAGCTTGCTCTTAGTAACTTTTTACACCACTGTTTCACCAGGCTGGGGTGATCTGAAGATTGCAATTCAAGGAGCAGCACTTCTGAACGAATCAAATTATCTTCAATTCGAATAGTGTATATACAAAGATTCAGTATATAACTGTGGAGATCCCAGTTGTTCCTCAGTAAATTATTTTCTGAGGAATTCATTACCAAAACTTCTATTTTCTAAAAGGAAAATATGGCTTTCTGTTTATAGTTAGACCTCTTGCACAGTCAGGTCACTCAAGATAATGCTACACCTGTGGACAGTTGGAACATCTGCAAAGAAGTGTTTCGACACATAACCATTTGTCACTATTGTTTCAACACTGATACACAGGTCATTATTAGGATCTAGTTGCTCTTTACGGATCACCTTCACAGCATATGTCACTTTATTTTAGATTGCAGCAGAGGGTAAATAAGGATAACAGTAAGATTGGGATGATGTTCAGTTCTTTGGAGTAGGTGTTTTATGAATAGCAGTTTATAAGATCAGTCATGGAACAGAAGAGACAGTACAGTTTGGGTCTTGTTTTTTTGTTTCTGGAAATTCCTGGGAATAAAAAAGAGATTTAGGATTTGATTAATAACACACCACTCACATTGGTTTAGAGTATAAATCTTGTGCAGTACCCCCCCACCCCCCAAAAAAAATAAAAATCTGTTGTTTACATTTAAATTCTTTAAAACCATGTCAAACTTTTTTATTAAAATAAAAAAAATATATATCATAGTTTTTATCAATGAGCATTGACAGAGCTAATTATAGTACAGCACGGACAGCCTTTTGTATACCTGACAAATCTCACTTAAATTAATGTAATTACATGGATTGTAATTGCCACCAAATTTATTCTGTATTTAATAACAGTAGCCCTGAATCTTTTAGTCCTTAGTTGCTTATTGCCACGTGAAAAACTTAACAGTCAAAATGTTTGAATCTGAGAAGCTATGGGTCATGAACATGGCAATTTTTTATCTATGAAGTCTGCCAAAAGAAATCATCACTTAAGATGAGTATGCTGTACCTTCAACAAATACTTGACAACCCAAAAGCCTGTAATAGCTATATTACTAAAGGGAAAAGGTTGTACACTTGTTAATACCTGTCCTACTTTTCTAACCCTATCATTTTGCGCTCTAACAATTGTATATACACATTTAACATGTGAAAAAATCTGCACCACCCTTAGTATAATTCTTTGGGAACGTTTTATACTTTGGCAACTATACATTATTTCCCAAGCCATCTGTGTCAGCAATTCTATAGACCTTCTATAATTGCCATGTTAATAACTTTGCATCCAGAGATGTAACATTTGATTGAGGCACTCCTTCAGTTTGGCTATCATTTATGGATTAATCACATTGCCTTCTCATTTTGCAATATGCACACAATGGATCAAAATGTAAAATTAAAATGCAAGACAAGAACAAATTATTCAGTGGCAAAATTTGTTCTTTTGTGGTGGGTTGAGCTTGGCTGAACACCAGGTGCCTTCCAAGCCTCTCTAACAGTCCCCTCCCAAGCAGGATGGGAGGGAGAGAAAATAAGACGGGGAAAAAAGGCAGTTTAATAAAGCAAAAGGAAAGACAGCACGTGGAAGCAAAGCAAAAAAAAAAAATTATTGTCTACTTCCCATCAGCAGGTGATATCCAGCTACTTCTGGGAAGTAGGGCTTTGATATGCATAGCAGTTCCTCCAGAATATGAACATTAATAATGAATGCACCACCTTGGGAAACAAAAGAGACTGCTGGATTGAACCTGTCTGGACACCAGGTCCCCACCAAAGCTACTCAGTCACTTCCCTCCTCAGCTGTACAGAGGACAGAAAATATAGGATAAGGACAGGGAGAGAACAGACTCAACTTGGGCTAATTAATTTAATTTATTACTAATCAAATATCAGAGTATAAAAAAACAAATATTAGAAACATCTTCACCTCACCCCTACCTTCTTCCCAGACTTAAATTCACTACTGCTTTCTCTACCTCCTTCCCCCCAGCAGCACAGGGAGACAGGGAATGGGGACTGTGGTCATTTCATCACGTCTCTGTCACTCTTTCCTCCTCAGGGGGATGACTCCTCACACTCTTCCCTTGCTCCAAAGTGAAGTCCCTCCCATGGAAGACAGTTCTTCACAAATTTCTCAAGCAGGATTCTTTCCCATGGGCTGCATATTTTCATGAACACCTCCAGTGTGTGTACCTACCACAAGGTGCAGTCCTTCAGAACCCAACTGCTCCAGCATGGGCACCCTGAGAGGTCACAACTCTTTCCAGCAAGTCTGCTCCAGTGCAAGCTTCTCTCTCCATGGGTCCACAGGTCCTGCCAAGAGTCTGCTCCATCACAGGTTTCCCATAGGGTCACAGCTTCCTTTGGGCTTCCACCTGCTCTGACATACTCCACAGGCCGAGAATCTGCTCCACCGTGAACCTCCATGAACTACAGAGGGACAGCCTGCCTCACCGTCCTCACCACAGGCTGCAGGGGAACCTATGTTCCAACACCTGGACCACCTCTTCCCCCTCCTTCTTCACTGGCCTTGGTGTCCACAAAGTTGCCTCTCTCCCATTTCCTCACATCTCTCTTTGGCTGCAGCTGCCATTTTACAGGGTTTCTTTTTTCCCTTGTTAAATCTGTTATTCCAGATGCACTACCACCATCACTGATGGGCTCAAGCTTGGCCGCTGGTGGGTCTGTCTCTGAACCAGCTGGCATTGGGTTCCATCAGAGATGGGGAAGCTTCTAGCAGCTTCTCACAGTAGCCACCCCTGTAGCCTCCCTGCTACTGAAACCTTGCCATGCAAATCCAATACATTCCCCACACATGGCCATATGGACTCACAAAAGCCTGAAGCAAAAATGATCAACTGCTATTGAAGATCTAACACTGATTGCTAGCTATAAAAGTGCTCCCTGGACAGACAGCAATAATAAAAACAGACCACCATTCAGGGTCCATCTAGCTATTGCTTTTAAGGGTAATTGCTGCATCTGCTTCTTGAAGTAGTTTAAAACCAGTGTAAAGATTTTGCTTCTGTGCCACTGAATGGCAAGCAGCACTGAGTAAAGACTGAAAGGGTGTTGAACATAACTATAACCAGAGTGCACTACCAGGTCAGAAGTCAAGGCAGAAACAGCTGCTTTTTCAATACAGTCATCAGAGCTCCTCCATGCTTGCTGCACTTGGCCACAAGACTCCAGCACAGACTATTGTATTGTGAGGGTTTTTTTTCTGTGGGAACTTCACTCTTAAGAAACAAATGGACTGGCTTAACTCTTAAGTGTCAATCAAATGGACTATAAAGGTGGGGGGTGGGGGGAACAATTTTTAAAATGGAATTAGCTTTTATGCTGTGATTGTTCTATGTATTTGCATAGTTTGTATTGCCTCATTTAAGTTAATGAGATTCTGATGGTAAGAGGAGATGTATTTTTCCACCTTAATACCTTATTTATATGTTGTAGCAGCACTAACAATCTCTGGTTTTTCATAAAGATTTATAGTCTTCTGATAATCTCTCCTATACAGAAAGTGAGCACTGTTACAATCTTCTGTACTATATAATCCACCGATTTTACATCCAATTACTTGTTCAGGGTCTGGATGAAACAAAACAATTATTTTGTTTGTTCAATTGTTTGGCAGTACTGCTGTCCAATAACGTTTCATAGATGTAAATAAGAATAAGACCATGGGGTAGTCCTTCATTCTCCCTCTATTATTCAGGCATTGGTCTTAATAAATACTTTTCCCTCTCTGTTTATCTCCTTACCCTAATGCCCTGGGAATAAGATTGCCTTACCCAAAGATAGAGGGAACATCCAGGATTCTCACCTAACCATGGAACCTATTTCACATTTCATTGGTTGCGTGAATGAGCTGTGAAAATTGCTTCCTGTTTCTCTAAAGTATCAGGACAGTAGTTTGCATGGGAGAGGTTTCTTCTGATTACATGAAGTAAAACTCACCCACTGAGTTAATTTCAAAGTTTTAAAAATGGTGTGCATCTTGTTAAGTTTGAATAAATCTATTCTGCCCTGTGAATACCTGTTCCCAAATCAGAGGCATTACAGTCACCTCTGGTTTACAGTAAGCTATTTATAGGAAAGAAAGAAAATTTTTAAACAAATAATACCCACAGAAAGAAACAAACAAGAAAACACACAGTCTTAGTCTTTTCTGGTAAGTGTAGCCTTGGCTTTCTCAAATTGAAAGGAGGCTGCTTTCAGTGTATCAGGGACAAGGACTGTCTATTTTTGTAAGAAGCTGGGTTTGTCTAACACAAAATACACAGGAGAAAAAAAAAAAAAGAAGGCTTAAATAACAGTGGAGAGAGCCTAATTTTGAAAGCTAGGCTAATCTTTTTTCTCTACTAACATCCTCGTACCTTCCTGAGTTATTAATCAGATTTTAAAGTATCTAATAAACCTGAGAATATTTAAAACTTTAGAAATGTAAAATCACAGATTCTACTTACATTCCTGAAACTTCATCTATTTCCACTAAGACTAGATTACATATGGACTATGCATTTATCTGAAAATATTCACGTTTAGGATTTCTAACCTAAATTAAAAAAAGAAAATGAAATTACTTCAGCCAATTTCCAAACAAAATGCCTAGCATTATACGTAGAAAATTTCAGCGATTAAAAAAAATTGGCTTTAAGTGTAAAGATCCAACTTTTCAGATGCAGCTTGTGGAGGAGGAGCTTCCAAAAGGGGGTCTTCCAAAGATGGCCACTGCAATACTCCGGTTCTATGAGTAAATATAATAACAGAAGCTGCAAGTAACATGCTGCTACTTGTGTGTCTGTAACTGTTCAAGAGAGCAGGAGGTGCAAGTGTTAGGGAGTGGGAAGGTATTACTCTGTTCCTTTAACCAAGGGAAGGAAATCCAACACTCCAATTCCCCAGTGAACTGAGCTTATTTGATTCTAGTGGAAACAACTGAAATTTTAGTATCAGCAGAGCTACTATTTTTCTTTCAGAATTGCTGAGAATATCTAGCAGTGAATAACTCTTAATCAGACTTGTTTATTCACATTAAAAGTCAGTGCAGGTCACATTGTTTGCTTGGTGCCATTTGGTCTGCACTTAGGCTTTCCTGAACAGGAAGTCCTTAAGATTAAAGATTGTATTTTTATGGTCCCATGCCTGCCTACCCCTAGCTATTACCTGAAGAGCAGTGTAACTGGGGGTCAGTTTCTAAAAAAGATATTAACAACCATCAGTGTGTGTGTATGTCAGGATGAAAAATAGGAGGAAATCAAAGTACAGCAATATGGTAAAAGCAAAATTGTAAGAAACAGCAGAGTGATTGTACACAATATTGGAAATAAGGTGTACTCAGACAGAGGTATTTTCTATCCAAATGTCAGCAGAGTGCTAGATCACTGGAATGTATTCAAATTCAAGGAACAAACATGATTTAAATACCCCAAAGTTATTTGCCACTGGACATATATTTATGTTCATTTTATAAGGTATGGGAAATTTACAGTGCTTGTTCTTCAGAAAAGCTAGCTTTTTGACTCAGTGTTGCAGAAATCTTGTAATGGCAAAAGAACAAGAAAGAAAACTAAACAGAGTGAATGGTGCAGCTAGGAAAGTCAGAAAGACTGTTTTCATAAACCTATCACTCTGACAGCTCTATTATATGGATCTTCATATTTAGACTTTATATTTCTCCCTTGCTCTGTAACTTATGCAAAGAATTAGCTTGACAAGATCTTAAATAAAATGTAATTAACACTTGCAAATAAAACAGCTATATCCTATTTCAGTATGAAAAAGTTTTATCATGATACTTTAGAGATGAAATCCAAATGTTCTTCCAGAGGAGTAATTTTTTAAACCAATATTTGCATTAAAAACCCTGAACTTGAATACTTATGTTCTGTATTGAATCTATGTATCACATGTCATTAACACATTAATGGATCAAGTGGACTCTAGAGCAACAGTATGGAATGAATGCCTAGACATAACTGCTGGCAGGATGCTTGGCTCATCCACTGTCCAGTGCACATATGGGGACAGAGGCCACTGCCAAAAGGATAGCTGAAGGTCCTGATTTCTGAGCACACTGGCTATAAAGAAAGTCTGAGGCCGCAAAACCACCTGTCTCAGCCATATGAATTGCCAGGTCACACACTGTTTTAGTTTGCCTAGGTCAGGAGTGGATATATGAGCCACTTATATGACACTTCTGTTAAATTAGCCAGCATATGTTGATACAGAGTTTTATTATACCAGATTTACAGTGACTGTGGGAGGACAGCCAATATTCAAACCAGAATAAAGCTACACTGTAATTCAACAGTCATTTTCAGCCAGCATTTTCACCAAATCAAGCAGTTCTCACTTCCCATCACCACAGTTACCTCTTTGCATTCCCCCACTGTTTTCTTCCCTGTAGTAACACAGTATTTCTTCAGACACCCAGTAAGTCACAGGTTAAATTAATCTTTCTTTCTTTCTTTCTTTCNGCTTCCTTGCTTGCATTGGAGCTCTCGCTTTCTTTCTTTCTTTTCTTCTGTGCTGGCTTTCACCTAGGTGTGTGCCAATGCTCTCCCTTAAATAAGGGACAGTGTAGAGGAGGGGATGAGCAGCTGGGGAGTGCAGGGCCAACTGTGTGAACACAGCAACCCCATTTGAGTGGTGCCGTTAACATGAAACCTACTGGTATGGAGCTAAACTATTGAGAGACAAGCTTACTTGGAAAATGCTGCATGGTAGAGAAACTCTGCTAAGATGATCAGGTGGTTTGCTTTCTCCCCATGCTTTTGGAATAATACAAACTATAAGAAATAGAATGATTTAATATTATGGTATTCAAATTCACAAGTTTTTTTTCAAAATGATTTCTATCATAGTCCACATTTCAACTGCTAAAATCTCCCTGGAAACAGAACTTAATGTCTTGATGAGTATCAGAGTCTCATATTTACATATTAAGGCAGTAAGGACTTAAAGTATGTACAGGGAAGTCCTGAGACAGGTCTAAAATCCTAGTCTTCCCCAGAGAAGACATTATGCTATGAGCAGTGAATCATCTTAGATTCATTATGTAAGAATAATCTCCAGCTCCAGTAGTTCCACAGAAACGTTATAGACAAGAAGAATCATGTCTTCTTTTAAACATCTTATAAATGTTCAGCTCAAAATAATAGTTCCTTGTTAAGTAGATGCAAATGTTTTAATGCTACGGATGTTTACTTGCCCTTAAGCATGTCAGACTCCTTTTCTATCAGCCCTTTACAAAAAAAGTGCTTTCAATAAGCAAATGGGTGAGATGAGACTTTAATAAATTAAACATGTCTAAAATAAAAGGCTTATTTAACTGCAGAAGTTGTTTGTGAGGAATAAAGGGTTTTAATCAAACTTGCCATCAATATTTTCAAAAGGAAAAACCATTTTTCAGTTGTGGCTTGGTCAAATTCTTTGAAGTATTAATGTAACCCTGAGAAACTGGCTATTAGGCTCAACCAATTGCTGGACATTAGACACAACAAAAACAGGAAAAGTTCAAGAGTCTCTATTGACTTTCCGCTTGATTGTAACAAACTACTCACTTTCTGGGTTTTTTTTTTTTTGAAGTGGAATTTTATACACCAAGGCTAGGCTTTGTTTTTTTCTTTCTTTCTTTCTTTTTTTTTTATTTTATTTCCTTGATACACAAAATTCCCACCAACCTGTGCTCTCTTTTTTAGTTCAAACATGAAGGACTGCTGTTTGTATTTAATCACACACTGCCAATTCTGTTTAATTCAAAGACATAGCTCCAGTGTACCTGAAAGGAAAACCTGGAACATCAAGACATGGGTCAGGAGCAAATCTGTCTGGTAATTACAAGTTGTTGTGAAATATCATGGCAATTAAATAGTGTCCACCAATCTAGAGAGAGAAAAGTACCACAGGTTCCTGCCACAAGCTTTTTTTATTTTGCAGTACATTGCTACTTAGCGTCAACCCTCAAGACAGACTTAAATAAGGAGCACTCGTATAGGATTTTCCACTATTTCCAGGAGGTAAAAAAAAAACCAGCTGAATAAAAATATTGTTCCATAGATCTAGACATGCTAGAGGATAATTCAATAATATTAATAAATTTTCATTGCAAAACAGAAAAAAGAGAGGTTCATTAGCACCAGGATATTCCACACTGAGGCAGTCTGACTAAGAAACAACATCCCATAAAGCAGACACACACTTCACACAATATTCATATACTTTGAGGAGTGTTTTTTTATGAGTGCTTTAATATTTTGGGATTATGTGTGTTGTTTTAGAGTTACATTAGTCACACCCCAGGGAAATGTGAGCTTCCACGCCTGACCATTTTGGTGCTGTGCTAGCTTGACCCACAGAATTTACCACATTAAGAGAGGATTTAAATCTTGATTACTTTCACCTGTCAGCTTTCCATCTTTTTTTTTCTTTTTTTTTTTAACCTGCCCTCTCCTCAGACTCTTCAGACTGATGCAGTTCACAACAGTGGTGACCTTTCCACAGCTTCTTGATTTAAGCAGAACGTAGGAGAAGAGGGACTTTCATGCACTGGCAGTCTAAAAATAAAAACTGCTGCCAGTCCCTATTCAGGGACTTTTCCATTCTTATTATGAGGGTGGGCACAACTGCGCCTCATGATTTCCTGCATCATCCAGCTCCCACTCCATTTCTGAGAGTCGGAGGGTAGCAGTACCCTGCTTGGGCATGCCAGCCTGTTGCACATTCTACTGTTTTAGATTCTACTCAATCCTGATCTGTCAGGATTCCATACTGCCCCAGAGATGTCCCCAAAGAACTTTGGTGTAACTGCGTGGTAGGAAAATCCGTGTTGTTCAGTTCTGAGAGTAGTTCATTGTACTTACAACCTGTTAAGATCTGGATTCTCAACCTTGTAGCCGACCAAATGATGATATATCACTTGGTTCAGACTTTCTATGGCAGGGAAAAGAATGTGTGGGAAAATTGAAAAGACGTGGAAAAAGGAAAAAAAAACAGAAAAAGAAAATAAGAAAAATAATATAAATGTGTCAATTAAATAAAAGTCCTTCTGCTTTCACTCCTTTACCTTGGAAATTTCACCTCATTTTCTTCTGTCTTTCCCCTCTTGAATTTTTTTATTTTAAATTCTATCAAAATGGCATAGAAAAAATAAAAAATATCTCAACTCTTCTCGCTGTTTCCAAGCCCTACTATCACAACAAAAATAGATTTTAGAAGGACTGAAGAACTTTTAAATATTTACTAGCAAGAAATCTTTAGGTTCACAATTCATCACCTGACACCTACCAGAGGTTTAGAAAAATCCAGTCAAAATTAGATCAGGTAGAAATAAACAGGGAAGGAGCTTTTGACAGAAGAAAAAACAGCAGAGTCATTGGAGAAGGTGAAGGGCAGTGGTCAGGGGAGAGGAGGGATGGTAATACGAGAGCACAGCAAAGGATAAATGGTCCTACTGCGATAAGGCTGATAATGATGTAGTTAGTGGAAATGGGGAAAGGATATTTAACAATCAGCATAAATGAATAGATTTTGGAGGGTAATTAGAATGCAATTGAATTGGGAGGAGTATGGGAGGAGTAGAGAAGCCCTTAGAGATTTTTGGAGAAGTTTTATTTGAACTGAAACTCCAGTTGATTTACATCTCAAGAGAGTTATAGTATAATAATTCAAAATATGCCTCTTCTTTAATATTGCAGAATACAAAGACAAATATTATTATACAAACTTCTCCTTAAACGCCTATCCCAAGATATCTTTAATGCAGTTCACAATATTAGATTATCTATATAAAGTACTCACATCCCCAGCTCAGACCTGTAGTAAAATACAGTGGTACTCTTCCATTTGAGATCTATTGCACCTCTGTAATTCAGAACCTACAAGGTGAACAAGTAATACAGGAGATTTCTTTGCATCCATCTTTTTGGTTGTTTTGTTTCTTTGATTTAATTTTAACTGAAAAAAAATGTCATCTGTTAAATGCAGATATACAAAAAATTTTCTTTTTAGTCTCTGAAGAGGAGTCTTGACTAGATCTGTATTACAGGTTTAATGAAACATGGTGCTGCGTTTTTTCTATGCCCAACACTGCCTTTTGCTTCTAATGACCTATTTTCCTCTTCTCATAACTGTTTCCTATTTCCTTTTGATGTCATTGCCACTGATGTTGTTCTCTCAAGCACACTTTTACTATTTCAGCTCTCCCAGTTGTTCTTGCTTTTGTTCTCCTCCCCCTTGTATTGCTGTCCTTATGTGTCTTATGACCTTATTACCGTGCAACTCTTAACCTTTTCTTTTGGCAACCATTTACAGGAAGAACATTAAGGTACTGAGCTGACCATCAATGAGCTAAATGTTTTAACTCTCATTACTATCAGCTAGTGCCTGAACTATAGGATTTTTACAGTACAAATGAGTGGCAAGCAAGTACAACAAACAAAGTCTAATGCTAAATGACCATGTGTTAGCCAGTAGAGACCAGGACAGTGGTTTACTGCAGGGACTATGGTTACACCGAGTTTTATTTAAGGTTTTAAATTATAACCTGGAAGATAACATCCTCAGTTCAGCTCACAGAGGTAGCATACAGGCAGGCAGAGAATTATTAGACTTGAATGGGATGAAGATATAGTAAAGCCTGATAACATCAGTCCAATTGAATTAAAATATGGAGAGGGAGTGGAGATAGAGAGTAAAGAAAAATGGGGGGGCAGGGCCGTAAAAAAATGGAAAAAACAGTTGTTCTCTGAAATGCCTTCTCATAGAATTTCCTCCAAGTACTACATTCAGTACTGGGCTCCACACACATACTAGTGGGAAGTGGTTAGTGAGCAGGCAGAACTTGTGGCAAAGTACATATATATAGTGCAACAAAAAGATGACATGACAGTTCATACAGGCTTACCTGAAACTGTTCTACCAAACTAGACTGGCAAATAATGATGGTGTATGAACATCAGCACAGTTCCCTGTTTAGCACAGCATCCTGAGTGAGTTTTGCAGATGGTGCCAAAACCCAGGCTTAGCAACTAAACAACTTGATTCTACAACTTGCAATCACACCTTTGAGTTTCAAGACAGGCATAGCTGCTTGGGTAAGTGTTCATTAGAAAGGTGAAAGTGAAGAAATGTTATAAAAGGTCCACAGTCTGGACAAATAGCAGAAACTGAGACTAGGGAAAACAGCATCTCTTCAGTAAAACCTATGAGAGCAGTAATTTCAGTAATTTTGTGGGTAATGAGGTTTTTTCTTCCTGCACTGTTGTCATGGTTGCATGCTTCGCATGCTTCCACATTCATTAGTTGTCCTTTGCTAAAAATCACTGGTGAAAAACAGAAAATACTTCCCCATCTTCAAAGGGCCTTCAGTCTTTCCCGACTTGCTTTCTCCCTCCACCAAAAAACCCACCCCTAAATTACCCTTAAAGTCACTGAAGTCTAATAAGATGTAAATGGGGAAAAATTATATTTGGTTATCGTGATATTACCCTCTTTAGTATTCTGATGTTGTTCTCCAACAAGTGAACAATTTTCTTTCAGTAGCTGGTTCATTTGACTTAAGAAAAGTTAAAAAATCTTTTTGGCGATTATTGCTCAGGCATCCTGCCAAGTCCATCTGCAGTGGCAAAGACAGCTGAATATCAGGCACAACATGAAGCTATGTTATTTATTTTGTTTCATTTTTAAGTTTGTTTTGCTTTGTCGGTTTTTTTAATGCCTGTGCTACCATATGACCGTGTGTTGTTTCAAAGCAATGAAGACTGCCCTCTGAAAGCAGTTCAGCCCTTCTTAATTCAGAGCAGCAGATATCTATCACATTCCCAAGGAAGACATTGATAATTACACAGAATTTTAAGCAAAAGGTCAAAAACCATGCTATAATCAGAGGTATTTAAAGTGCCCAAGAAGGCAGACCTTGGGTAATGCATAGACGAAGGAGAAAGACAGTTTTCACCAGGAAAAGAAGCTGCAGAACAAAGTAAAAAGCAGAGGGAAGGAAGTGTGAAGGCTTTGAAGCTGAGCCACAACTCAGCTAACACTCTAATTTATACACACAATCTTTCTTAGTCTTTCCCACAATAAATCACTATTGCATGAGAGGTTTTGGTATCTAATAGTTGCACAGGAGGAATTCTCATGCCATTTCGCTTTTGTACTAGGCAAGCCTCCCTTCTAACTCTTCCCTTCCAACTTCTCAGAACTTCAAATATATGTGCAAAATTAGTAGACACAAAACAGGCTAAACCAATACATTCAGAAATATCTCTGTAGAGTGATATCATCCTGAGTAGCCCCTAAAAAATATTTGTTTTACTTTATTTGCTGAATCATATCCTTAATTAGTGTAAAATTGGCATATTTCAATTTTATTTTCAGGTCTTATTTAACATGTCAATATAGAATACATAGTCTAGTATCTATTTTGATAGTAGGAATGTAGGAGGGAAAAATAATTAAGTATAGTTTTACAAACTTGAAGACTTACACAAATATTTCATGTTTAGAGATTCTTATATTCTCCTGCATTCACTGACATCACTGTACATTTCTCCACACCGCCAAAAACCAGGCAGCAGAATTAATTCAGTAAATAAATTACCACTTTCAAGAAAAAATGTTGTAATTCAGAAGTGAGACCTGAGGGTACACAGAACTATTGTAGTGTTTAGCTGTTATACTCAAAGTATTCGAGTGTAACAGCAAAATCTCATGTAACACCTGTGAAAACACTTGGTATCTATAGTGGATAAGTTAATTTACCTGGGAAGTACTGTGTTACCTGAGATGATGCAATCACAAATTTTCCAAAGCCTGTGATGGTTTCGAATAATTTGGCTGAGACTGTGGAGGAAGGTATAACTATCAAAAGTTAAATCCCATGGAGGCAACAGTCACAGCATCTCTGCTTGGCATGTGGGGCATCTGTGTTGCTCAAAAGGCCATTGTGCTGGTTTTGGCTGATATAGAGTTAAATTTCTTCACAGTCGCTGGTATGGGGCTATGTTTTGGATTTGTACTGAAAATAGATTTGGTAACACAGGGATGCTTTTGTTTTTGCTGAGCAGCACCTACACAGCAACATGGCCTTTTCTACTCCTCATATCATTCCACCAGTGAGCAGGCTGGTGGTGCACAAGGAGCTCGGAGGGGACACAGCGGGACAGCTGACTCCAACAGACCACAGCAATATTCCATATCATATGATGATGTGCTCACCAGTAAAACTGGGTGGGAAGCTTGGTGGAGGGCTGGAGGCACTGCTCAGGGTCTGGCTGGGCATGTGTCAATTGGTGGTGAGAAATTGTTTTCATTTGCATCATTTCTCTTTCTTGGCTTTTATTTTTAGCTTTGTTATTTTTCCTCTTTTCCTTATTATTATTATTATTGTTGATTGTAAATTATTAAACTGTATTTATCTCAGCCCACAAGCTTTGTCACTCCATCCCACTGAGGGGGAGTGAGTGAGCAGCTGAGTGGTTGCTTAGTTGCCAGATGGGATTAAACCATCACAGCCATGTTCAGAACCATGTTTGGAAACTCAGATTCTGTCATCTAAACTGTCCCAGAAAGATTATGGAAATGCATAGGAGCCATTAGACATAAGACATAAGATACTAGACACTGAAATCTCACAATCAATAAATTTTCCAGGCAGTCAGACAAGGATAGAAACAAGACAACATTGCCTAATGTTAGATAAAAAGCCTAGAGTAAGCAATCTTTCATTAATCAAAAATTTACAATACTCTCATCACTGTCAGTCTGGGAGCTAATGGTTGCCAAAAGTTGGATGTTAAAAAACTGGAGTGTCTACTAGCATGAAGGAACAGTTTCCTTGTGACAGAAAAAAAACAGTGGGAGAAGATGGTTTACGATCCTTCATCTACACTTGAAATAACTTTTATCTTATTATTATCTTTATTATCTTATTATATCATGCTATTATTATTTAAATTATTATTATGAAATAATAATAACAATTCTTTTCTTTTTGCCCAAGTGAGACTTCAGAGGCAGTGTACAAGTTCTTCTATCAATTTGATATTTGTTTTCCTAAGTGTGGAAGAACAGTACAAGGAAAAAAATTAAAGTACAGTTGAAAGTATCTATATATAAAGGTATGCATGTAAATGTGTATATACATTCCCATGCACCCTTCAGCTGGTATCACTACACTTGTGCTACTCCTATGGAATGGTGCAACCATTTCTGATGATGGGGACTTCAAATCCTTCCTCAAACTGGAACAGAAATGCCTATAGTTCATTTTACTTCTATGCCTTTCCTCCAATATTATGACTCTTTCAGTTACCACTTTCTGTATTCCAGACTACAGAGCCTTAGTGTAAATAGTGTGACAAGTACAGGCATCATTGGTAGCTGCAGTCAGTACATACAGAGGCATTGGTAACCTCCCCAGGTGCACTTCAGGAAAGAACACAGACTGCACATTCTCCCTCCCCATGTAACTCACAGAGGGAGGGGGTTTCTGTGGTAGAGGTTACTCTGCTGTCATCTAATGAAGTTAAAATCCTGTCATTCCCTTTTTCGTTGTTATTGAGAGCTGTAGGCAGCAGACACAGGGAAACAAAGAACTTGCTTCAGATATCTTCTCTAACAGAATTTGTGGATTGCCATAGAGCAATCCAAATCCTATTTAAACTGAGAAAATCCCAAATCTGCACCATTAAAAAACTGCTCCTACATTTCACTAGTTCTTGCTAAGCATGTATAAAAGGTTAGTCCAGAATCATTGTTATCACTGTCTTTTTCATTGGCAGAGAGGGCCATCAATACATATCCTGCTCGTCTTCACTGGAGAAGATGTTTTCACTTTGATCAGACAATCCCTGTATTAAAACAGTGCAAATTCAGCAATAAAATCATCATATTATTTCAATGTAAGTTAGGTGAATCAGCTGAATCATGGTAAATCATTACATATTTTTATCTCAAAAATCTGAATAAACTAGATCATTTTTTTATCTGAACTTTAAAGGAATGTATTCTTTTCTTTTGCCTTGGAACCCACAACATATTTTTTGTATAGCTAAGTCCTTAATATGTATTCACATTATTAAAGAATGCACAGCACTCACATCTTACAAAAATGTGCCTGTACATAGTGTGAGTAGTATCTTAAACATGCTGTATACCTCATCAGTACTGATGCCGGTTTAGGTCTGTGCATGATTTGGACATGATTCTCAACCGAAAGCACTTACTGTGTCGTGGGGTAGCTGACAAAAATAAAGAGAAAGGGTGTTTTTGTGGAGGCAGCACTGCTCTGGGACATCGTACCTAGTTTTAGTACTCTGGATCAACCACAGAGCTTCCCACAGAGTTTCCATTTGACTTCAGGCAAGATTATTCACCTACCCTGTGATTCAGTTCCCCGGGCACAAAATAAAGACATTTTCTTATCTCACTGGGGTGTTATAATGACAAAACTGAGTAAGTGTGATGTGCTCACATGCTAGAGCCGACAGCCACGGAAATACTTAGACTACAGTAAGACTTACAGCTCAGAAGTTTAACTCAAATTATCTGATACATTCTAAGGGCTCTTATCTTTAAAGGGAAGCCTTTCCATAAGCAAACCAAATGATCTAGTCTCGGGCTAACTAGGCTAAGTGGGATCTTTCTTCTTTCCTTTGAATAGGTTTCAAAGTAAAACAAGATAAGCAGAAGCTCCTTAGAGGACCTCTCTTCACAGAAAGCTGGGATGTGACAAGAAACGCAAAGCATCTCTAATTTCAGGAGCAAAAGCTTTAGTTTGGTAGGGTGAGATGTAGTGTTTACACCCTCAATAGATAAAAGAAAGAAATTCTCCAGTCCCCAGGGGATGTGCCACAGGGAATTCTTTTTCCTTTGTTTTCCCTTTTGTTTTCAGTGTAGACAGATGCCAATGAATGAAATATGTATCCTGCAGGAATTTGCAGAAGACTTTCCATACAAAACTAAAACATACACCTTTGCTTTCTCTTAACAGATGGATCCATTCACGTGTAATTTATAGCTGCTACTAAATAAAAGAATCACTTTCAAAACCATTTTTATTAATCGATCAGCATTAAAAATATATTGTTAGCAAGAGTTGTTTTGGAGGAAAATTGATACTTGATCTAATTTAATACCTGTTATGGGTTTGGGGTTGGGGTTTTTTGACAAAATAATGACAGTATTGATGTGTGAAAAGACACCTCTACAAAAAGTATTTTTAAAGGGGGGATTTCTATCATGTTCTTAAGTATGACTTACATTTTATTCAATAATAACCCCATCCTACTTTCCAATAAGTAATGCGTGGCTTAACACTTGTGTATGCACATTTTCTTTAGAGACTTGCAAACAATTTTCTCAGTAAATTTAGCAAGGTTTTCTAATCTGAGAATGACTAAGAACTGATTATTCTTCCTGAAAGCAAGGCATTTTCCTATACTGTAGATTCTTAATGATTTGCTCTAAGTATTTGATACTGGATACCAAGGCAGTTCCCCGTTCCAAGTAATATTACATACACTCTCTTCACTGCAGTGATGCACAATAATCCTGTCTCAGTCAGTTAATCATTTTTGCACCAAGACTCTCTGGAGAGACTTACATCACCTGCCAGTAGTCCTGTCTATAAAAACAGACTAATAGCCATCACTGTTCTTTAGCACACAATGAAGAAAAGCAGTTCTAGCTTAATTGATCAGACACATTTGTATGTTCTCTCACAAGTTCATGCCCTGTCCATACCAACTGTGAATCAACCTCATCACCTGACATATTTACTGTTCTGCAGGTAATAATAGATTGATATGTCATCCTACCATTGCTTTGCCACTTGGGTGGATCTGAAGTGCGACATTTGAGGTCACAGCACGGTAGCATGAAGCAGGGATGATACAGTCCAAGTTAAAGTGAGAGATCCTGCTTTTTGTTGTTCCTCTTCTTTCATTGTTGTTGTTTGAGGATAGAAGTTGGGGAAAAGGTGTCAGAGGACCCATCCACATAAGCAACATCGTTCAATCTTAAAAAGAGGCTTGACTCTCTATCTCTGCACAAAAAAGCTATATAAGAGAACATATTGTCAACAAAACCAACACCATTTGTGGAATATAAGTGCATAATCCTGACATACTAAAATGAGAGTATTAGTCTAGATCTGGAGCAAAATTTTTGCTGTCTGTAAGTTGTGGTACCTCCTGCTCTCACAATTTGCAAGGAGGAACATGACATGCAGCACCTGGCTGGTCTAACAATGAGAAAGTTAAACATCAGTGCGGTTTAACAGATCTCAGTAAAATAGCTAAGTAACCCCGACTTAGCAAGTATCATTTAGCAACACATTGTTACGCACTGAATAACATACATACAAGGTAAGAATATACTAGATCTTCCTTTGTTCATCATTAAACACCTTCAGATATCCATATACCAGGGGAACAAAACTACAAAAAAAAACAACAACAAGAAAAACTCAAAACAAAACAAAGAATATTTATTGCAGCTGCAAATGTCCTAATTTAATCTCTAGAATGATTGTGCTATTTAGGAAAAAGTGGGGAAAGATTCCTTCTACTATTTCTTCTCTCATCTGGATATCCTAAAGCAAAAACAACAAAAAAAATCTCTGTTAAAGGACATAGCTCTTCAGATGAATGAAATACAGACATTCCTTATAAAATATTTAATTTTAGAGTTCAATAGGGAGTTTTTCCCAGCGATCTAATGCTTTTAAGACTCTGGGGGAAATCTGTGCACTCTATTAAAACCCACTAAATTAATTTAAATGTAAAACTGCTGTAAATGAATTGTGTGTGCTCTTTTGAGACATTTCCTGCTCTATCACACCAAGTGCCCAGAATGTGTGAGACCTCTGGGTTTGAAACTCCTGCAAAACCTCGTGTAAAAGCTGCAGCTGGTAGTGACGGAGCTGACATCCAAGAGGAGGAAATAAGCATCCCCCAAACCAATTTAGCCTAATGAAATAAACAATCGCGGGAACTACTTTTCTGAGACTGACAAAGTAGTGCCCTGAGCTCCTCCACCTTTCCCCGCCCCCTAATCGGGGGTGGGCAATGAATGTACATGTTAACCAGCTCCATTCTTGCTTAGGGTTTGATGGCAGTCCTGCACCTGCCATTGTTTGAGGGAAGGGTGCAGGACACAGACTGCAGGATTGTTACCCACATGTTTCAAGCCACCCACAGAAAGGCATCAATGGGTTATAAATTTGTGAGGGTAGAGGAAGATTTGCAAAAGAATTGAAGGCAACCATAGGGAGAAGCTTGAATAAAAGGAGCTCTGCTGGTGGTAGGGTACCAGTAGATGAACAGGCTGGGGGCTTTCCTGTGGCAATCTGCTCCCTGCTAGCCATGAATTTTAACCAGTTCTACACAGAGTGATTCCTTTACTTGTTTAAACTTCTATTGACACACAGCCATGTAGTTAAACGAAGGTCAGAATTATCAAAATACCATAAACTGCCTACACACAGCACCCAGAAAAGGAAGAGGTTGGTTTACTGATGTGTTTGGTAGTTGTTTTTCTCAACTCCTTGGGCAACCACAAGGGGATTTCCTTTTCTTTCTTCTTTAAATTTTGCACTCTGTTAACTTTCATGAGTGATTAAATTTTTCTCTTTATGTAAAAATATGTGTTGCATTTTTCTTACATTTGCTTTAAGTATGAATTAGAAAAAAAAAAAGAAATTATTATAATCCTAAGCAATTTAGGAGAAAAAAGCCCTAAAGTCCTGATTTCACAATTTTTTTTTTGGTTACTGAGTAATAACATTTTGTCTACTGAAGCTCAGTCTGTAGGTTCACAAATACAAGCAAGGACAAGTACTTTTATTCCATTGTAAACACACCACAGCAATCCCAGCGAGAACCGTGTGTCTGTGTATGCCAGCATAGCTTGCATCAAAGGCACTTGGATGGCTTCATTTTTCCTGCCCACAGCTTCTTGTGCTACCTAAACTGACTCCCACTGCAGTCCAGTCTCTCAACTGGATTATATTACATGTAGCCACTAATTATCCACTGATTTCCTGTCACGTTTATTGGTGGAGAGGATCACTGCTGCCCTTTCCATATGAGATGCTTCTGAGGTGTGTTCCTGAGGTTATAGCCAAAGCAGGAATAGCTATGCCTGACTTTAGTTTTCTTTAGCTTTTCCTTAGGGGATTTATTAGATAAGGATAGCAGTTCTCTGGCTTTTACTCTGATGCATCACTTTTCTGCATATCATACTGCAGGAAATTATTGCAAAGGAATTTGCCACCAGAGATATCTTCCAGGGGTTTTTCATGGAGGTGACCCTTAGGTTAGGTTTTAGTCTTAAACTCAAGAATCTGAAATATTATCTGCAATTAAAATCAAGAAAAGTCAGCGTGATATTAAAGCTTAAGAACATTCTAATATATTAACTAAAAAATTAAATATAATATAGTTTCTATTAAAGGAAATTACACTGAGAGACAAATCCCTCCTGGTATAACGTTCTCCAGATGATCAATAAAAGCTGGGTGTTGTACCACAGAATTTGGATCAGCATAGTTGTAGAAGAGGCCTGTGCAGTTCGTTTTAAAAGCCCTTTGGGAACAGACATCCTTGTTTCTAAACAACGTTATTTATTCATCAGAAAAGCAGAAATCTATTATGAATCATGGGACCTGACGTTAGAACATAAGCACATGCACAAGACTGAAATACTTTAAAATACCTGACTTTAAACTAAGGAAGTGTAAATTAGAGGTATTTGTTTAATTTAGAGCCAAGAACACAGATTGCTCGCTTCATATGAGGTCTCACCCTGAAGCTCCATACAAGATTACATGATTGCATGACAGACCACAAATGTCACAAAAACAACCAGTGCCCTTTGGCCATAATACTTATAACATGATCGGAAGGTTCATGGCCAAGATGAACATAACCAAAGACCCCAGTTGTATCAGATAAATACATGCTCTTTCAATTTTACAGAGCATCAAGTCTGCTGATATTTTCAGTTAGAAAAGTACTGTCAGCACTGACTATGTAAGGTTTACTTTTTTACTTTTTCAGGGCTAAAAAACCTTTCAGATGTCACCAATTATAAACAAACAGACAAACACACAAACCATTAGATTGGATCTTGAGGACAAGTCATTTATAGGATGTGTAGTCTTCCGGCCCAGGATACTGTGATTGTGCTTGATGTTCCCTCTCCCATTACGTGCCTTCTACAAGCAAACCCAGTGGCTGACACTGAGTTTTCAAGTTATTTTTCAAACCTACATTATGCATTTAGGGTAAGATTTTTAAGGACAAGACATTTTGAAGTACATTACATCTGACTCAAGCTAACAATGAATTTCTCTGGGGTCTTACTGGATGAAAAGAAAGTCTTGGGTGAACCTGTTCTCTTTAATCACAGTGAAATAATACTCTTTGATTTTCAGTGCATGTCATTCACTGTTATTTATAGGACAATGCTGGAAGTCAAAACAGTCATCAAGGGTTAGTAGATATTAGACTTAACATCATATGTTTTCATTAATGGGCTTAAATGAACAAGTAAAGAAATACCCCAGTGATTAAGGCTATTAGAAAACTAGTCAGTCATATCAGCCACCAAACAGGAGTCTCAAATTTCCATTAAAAAAGTATTTTCTGTCTCAATGAATGATTATTTGGTCACAATATGATTTTCTGAAAACAGCTAAATTATGATGCATCACTAAGTACTGATGGCTCAAAAATTTAATTGCCTGTGTCAGACTCTCTTCTTAAAAATCAGGCACTAGAATCCAAGCAGCTAAAACTATTATTTCTACAAATATATCTGCGTTTAAGCAACATTACAGTCTTATAAAAGCCCATTGCCATCTGCTCTGTCAAAGTAATAAATGAAGAAGTTGGATTTACATGTGGCACTCCGTTAAATGAGGTAAAGTTCAAGACAGACTTTTGCTTCCCAGCAGATGGGGATCTCCCAGCAGGGATGGAAGTCAACAAAGAGGGTAGCAGGGGGTTTCTATAAATTCATGTGATCCCTGGGCAGAACTAAATGGATTAAATAACAAGGACTCTAGGAGTTAAGCTGTATCTTGTTATACTAAGATGTCTCTGCATATTAGGTACAAAACAGTTATTCATCCTTTCTTGATAAAGTAGAGAAAACATACTATCTTTTTTTTGTTTGTTTGCTTTTTTAATTTTAAGCTTGTTTTGCCTTGTGTCTTCTTTTAGAGATACAAAACACACGACAAACAATAAATCTCTTCTACACAATAAGAAGATATTCAAGAGTCTATATTATCATAGAGAAAGGCAAAAAGTGTTTGTGGGTACTACTCAATGGTTTTTTTTCACTCAAGTATCCTAAAACCACTACCATTTATTGTTCATTAATATTTGTGTCCTGGGGATTATTGCTAGGGGTTGTTTAAAATATTTTCTTATTATTTATCTTCTGTCACTGGAAAAGTGGACAATTTTGACAGTTTTCCTTGTTTTGCAAATTTCTATTTATCACCCACATTAATCACATTGGAGGAGTTTAGCAAATAAACAGGAGTCTTTAAACAATGAAAATATACATGAGAAAATCCTTGAATGAGTACAATATGTATCTTTAAAGTTATTTGTATGTATGTGGGCAAAGAAATCTCTATAGAGAGTTTAGGTTTGTATTTTAGGGCCATCTAGCTTGAACAAGAAATTGAATAGCCTGTATTATAATGCATTACAGTGAACAGATATGTTTGCCTTTGAATAGTCATTCATATTTGCTTTTGACAGCATATTCCAAAATTAGCCTCCTGAATTTCTTATGCTTTGTCTGACATGGCTTCTGACATTCCTAGAACAAGCACCTGATCTGGAGTGAGGGTTTTGAACTTGTTTACTTGTTTGTTTAAATTTACTTTGGCTGAAATCATACTGTTATTTGCATCAGTGATCAAGATCACTGTTTTCTTTACCATGAAATGGCAAGGCTGGTTTTTTTTTCTTTTTCTTCTTTTTTTTTTTTTGTGTTTTATGGCATTGAATTTTCAGTAGATGAAAATCAAAATTTGCATGCTTATGGTTTCCATAGGTTGTATGACCTGGGTACTTGCAGTGCAGACCATTTGGGGTGCTGTATTTTACTTGATTCCAACCCAGATAAATACAAGGAAATAAAGTGTTTGCTTCCGTAGCAGAAGTAACAGATATTTGTTTAGTCTGAATGGTATTTTAGCTAAGGAAAATTATTAGAAATTATACTTGGTGTTTATATAGAGAGGTGTATAGTTTTAGGCACAATACAGATGTGTGCACATCCACACAGATGTGTATCTGCACGGGAATTTCGGATGGTTTTAATTAGAGATGACTACAGGGCCTATGTCACCTGATTGACTGACTGCTGAAAAATAGTTTCTTCACTCAGGAATGATGAGTGATTAAAAAATATGGAATAATTAACATGAATATTGCAGCTTTTGAAATATCATTGTTTGTGTACTTTTCTGTTTAATCGTCTTTTGTACATGACCTGAGACTAAACCTCATGAAGTATAATGTCTTTCCTGAGGAGGTAATGCATTTCCAAAAGTCCTTTGTTAAGATGACAGGCTAGTAATTCTACCCCCATTAGCTGGTTTTTTTTCCCCGTATTACTGACTCTTAGCATGTAAAATAAGTTTAGGGGAGGATCTCTTTGTCAAAATGAGTTAACTGCATTGCGATCTCAAAATTCTGGCACACATTTATTTTCACGTCTCCTCTAAAAAGCATACAGCAATTTGAACAGCTGTCAACTTTGAACTGACTGGCTTTGGGTCTTATGAGAAGAAAAAAGAAAACTCCAACAGAAGAGTGTAATCTGATAGAAATAGGCTGCCCACTCTGTGCAGCAGTAGCAGGACTAATTTCCCAAATACACGATGGGATATTACCAGTTGATTTGCCAATAAGCATCCACAGACAAGATAATGGTGAGACGGAGGAAGAGTCAGCCCATAGCTTTGAACTCCTGGCACATTTTTATTTTCACACTCAGCTGAGTTGGCTTTTATATCTGTCTGTTGGCTTCTTAGCGTTACCCTGGTTGTAAGGATAGCAAGTACAGTTTGGGCATTGAAATACGTCCTTCTGTCCTATTTTGTTTGCAGTATGCATGTGTCAAAGAATATTTTTGAAAGTCTCAATCTTTTTTTTTAACAAAACTTCAACAATAGAGAGATGAGTCTTTCTTTGCTTCCCCTGAAGTAAGCATCCAGCTCCTATTGTTTTCAAAAATGAAGGACCAAGTTCATGACATGTTTACAAGACAATACAAAGGGAAGGCAGAAAACATAACAAAAGTATAAATATCTCTATACACCTACCTATATATAAAAGTAAAAACTTTTAAAGCAGCCTGTTTTTTCCTATTTCAAGAAATACACAAATGGTCCTATTAACATCTGAATACACTGTATCACATTGTTTGACTGAAAGGGAAGGAAAAGAAAAGCAACAGAAAATTTGAGAACAATTGAAATGTGTGATACAGGAGTGTGCTGTGCTAGAAAAGGGAATATTGAAGACAGGCTTGAATCCTGAAGCAGTTTTGTGAAAGACCCTTTGTGTGAACTTCTTCAGAGATCACAGGGCTGTCTCAGAGCATTTCTATGACTTCAGAGAGAATCTGAGCTGCTTCACAGGAACTACAGATGCAATCTCACATAGCACCTTAATCTCTGAAAGCACTTAAGGGAACACATGTACTGAGGTCTCTCCAGTTACTTTCTAGAATATCTTACTAGTCTGATTGTGTTTTGTAGCAGTGTCCTGCTTTTATGCGTCTCAAAAGCCCATGCTCCACTATCATGTGGTATTGTTCACTGACATGGACTATTATAAAGCAACTACCAGTTCGTCAAATCCCCATGAGTGCCAATGGCTATCAAAAGTGTCAGATACCTTAGCTCATGTCTAAGTGTCATAGCATTTACCTCTTCAATCAGCCTTCTGCCTTTTGTAGCTTCTTGGCCCTCACCATGTATCTTCCAAATGCCTGGGAAAACGGACAGCCATGGGTTACAACTGATAATCCTGGTATTTTCATGCTGTGATGTAAAAAAAACTTTACCCTGTCATTTTCCCCTTGGAATACCCACTGATGTAATAAGTAAGGGTACTTTCAGAACTTCTGCAGTACTTTACTCCTAAAGAAAGCTTGATATTTTGCCTTAAAAATCAATAGTGCAATCTATATAATTTTGTTCAGAAAATAATGCACTTAAATTTTAACTTCCTTCTGGAAAAGGGAGGGTCCCAGCTTCAGGAAAAGATAGTTTTGTTTGTATTTCCATCAAGCTATTTTTAAGTGCCTTAGGTTAGACTCACACAAGGACTCAGGGAACAGTGAGAAAAACATGTCACCTCTCCTAGTCACCTTGCCTCTTATTAAGGCACACCACCCTAAGTCAAATTAAATTAGATGTCTCATACAGAAGACATGAACAACACACATTTTCAAAGGAGCCTCCAGAAAAAGCTTAGTCATAAGGCTATAGATTACTCTGATGTGACAGAGTATGGGCATTAAGCTAGTCACTTAGATGTTAGGCATCATCAAAACTTAGGTAAATAAATGCACAGACAGTGGCAGAGTTTTAAGTAACATATCAAACAAATGGCTATCTATTTTGGTCCCTCAGCACTGAGACACAGTCTTAGACCTCCAAATTGGTTGTCAAGGTCTAAAATCCGTCCTAGTCTTTTAAAAAAATTAGCCTTAAATTGCTTGAAATGTCAATTGTCTCTTGAAGAGCAATGAACTGTTCATAATGGTCTAAATATTGCCATTTTAAGGAGGAAGTGGGCTGTTTCAATAGTATTACCAACAGAAACACTGAAACAGCAAATACCCCCTATGTTTTAAAGGCAGCAACTACTCAACCATTTCTTTGGCAGTTTAATTATACCTTATGATTTCCCTAGGGTCTAGTTTCCCTATGCATTGTACATATATACTATTGTGCTGACAAATGCTATGTGCAATGTGACGAAGCTGCAAAACAAAGGAGTGAACATGATCTTAAATGAGATCTTCATAGAACACCTTTTACTTTTTAGTTGGCAGATTCCATTGCTTTGACTCAGTGCAAATCTGTAAAATAAGTTTCAGATGTAACCTACATTATGGTGTCAAGTTGAAGAAAAATATCTTGTCCAAAAGCGTGCAAAGAATTAAAACAACATTTTCCTTCAGCTGGCTACTTATGAACAAGATGCTGAAAACTAGGATTATCACTTCTTGCAAGAAGCTACTTTTAAACTAGTTTTTAATTCCATGGTGAGATTCAAGCAAGTTTTATTGTTCCAAAAGACAGATTTCATTTAGAAAAATATAAAACAGATTTTTCTCTTATTTTGATGTGTTCTTAAAGTTACTTTCTGAAACCATAAAGGACATATTTTAAACTTTAACTTTTTTACACAGGAATTATAAGTAAAATTGATTTCACTCCACACATTGCAGATCAAAAATAAATTTGATTCAACTGTCCTATATAGCATCCATTAATTTCCATCCAAATCTTGTTATTTATAGTTAATCTGAATTTTCACATGCATGATAAAACTGAAGAAAAGCATGAACTTCTTTCGTAACTGAGGTAAGCCTTTCATCATGAACATTCCACTCATCATGGGTGACCAGAACCTACGAAATGTGATTGTTTCATCAACATTGACCATAAATATTCATTTACACAGATGTAAGTTTAGATCAAAACTGGTAAAGGCCACAAATATATTCTGGATTTTCAGCAGTCTAAATGACAGTAGAGGTATATCCCTGGCTGCCCCTGACAGTGTTTCACTTAAGTGTTATTTAAAACAAATTTCCAGTGCAATAAAGCCTCTCCCCTCTGCAAACGTAAATTATATTTAATATGCCTGGGAACAAGTGAGGCTGCCAAAGTCTGAGGCAAGCCAGCCTTTATGACTTCAGTCCGTTCTCAGCCCTTGATTACAATTTGATTTCCTTTGGCATCAAAAGACAAACTATTTTAGTGAACAATGTTCTTCCTCTACCAAGAGCGAGCTCTAGTTTCTTGGCAGAGGGCCTATTTACTTGTAGACAACATGTCCAACCTCCCAGCAATAACAGACCCATGGACTTTGATTTAAAGCAGTACAAAGTAAGAAAAACAGAACAGAATGTATATTGCTCACTTGAGAGGCTTATTGTTTAACCGGCCTACTTATCATTAGCCTGTGCTCCAAACCTCAACACTTTCTTTTGTGTACTTTATGCCAGACATATGGCCACGTTGGGATGCTGACAGCAGTTTTAGCACTGCTGCACAATACATACTACTTGTAGTATGTTCTATCTTATAGCCAAGGCGTTCTTCAAAGGAGAAAGTGAATTTTAAATGCTGCTGTTAATAAACGTAACTGTCTGACAAGAAGATATAAACGTGATGTGCCTGGAACTATGGCAGTGTTCATTCATCTAAACTGAGAGCCTTGTAGATGTTAAAACATTTTAAATGAACGGTGTATCGGGATAAGAAATTAAACCCACAAAGGCTGCTGAATTCAGTGACACAAAATAAAATGTTCCCATACTCTTAGCTCCCCAGCCCCCCACGTCAAAGGAAGAAAACAAAAAAGAAGAAACACATTTCAAAGAGACACAAATTCCACTCGGGCTTTTTATTTACCTCCACCTTTGGGTAACCATATATCTCCCTTAGGCTTGCAATAGCATGCTTTTCCCCTTCTCATCAGTATCAGAGCACCAAGAATGCCCTTTTACCTCTTTTTCTGTTTGTTTGTTTTACTTAAGTACTTTAAACCCCATATAGTGATCAGGAGGGAAGAGAGGATGGGATAGCACTTGGGTCCAGGAGGGTGCCTTCCTGCCTTCAGAGAAGCACCAGCATTTCCTTGTTCTTGCCTCCCAGTCTTCCCAAGGGTTAAGGTTCCTCCTGAACAGATTAGGCTCCTCTTTGATTTCAGCTGAATTCTACACTCTTACAAGACCTTACCAGCTCCATTGCAGAGTAAGACGCTTCCAATAATTATGTTCTTACATAAGAAAACATAGTATCATTTACAGGGAAAGAAAAAAAAAAAGATGTTGAAATATCCTGGTTCCGGGACTGTTTTGTGTAAAATATTCTGATAGAAAATATTGATAGTGTCAGAACTGTATTTAATTTTTAAAGTTTTTTTAGTCGAGAGTGGAATGAAAAAATATGGGTCTGAATCAGAGCACAATATTTCAATGGTCTCCAAGTAGAAAATATCCATCAGTATCCAATTATTTGTTAAAAATTTCAGTCAACTTTGGAATTAAAAATAAAATAAAATTAAATCTCAGCATTTTCCAAAGAACAGACAAGTTTAAATGTTTCACTCAAGACCAAAATCCAGCTGAACAAAAGAATGAGAGATGGAGTTATACATAGATAGAGATATATAGATATAAATAAATACTATAACCTAGCATCCTTCACTACTATAGCAGAGGCACTAGAGTGAAAGATAAATGAAAATCACATAATTATAATACCAGGTAAAACAATCAAAATAATTAAAATTTTACATATCTTATTGAAAAATTCAAAAGCAACGTAGTCAGGAAAGGGAAGAAGGGGGAGAATGTGTTTGAAATATTTATAGGAAAAATGAAATTTCATAAGATTGTTAAGGTCTTGAGCATTGTGTCATCGTAATGACGAACGAAAAATAAGATCTGGGGGAAAAAATGTCTTCTGTGCACTCTGAAGATTGTAATAAGAAATAAGAGGAAAGTGCAGCTGGGTCTGCGTTCTGGGAACACACTCACTGTGAGACTCCTAGAGAAGAACAAGAGGGTCAAATGGAAGAAAATAGTGTCTCATTTTATGTCTGCTGGAAAATTTGTGTAAGTATTTAAGGGGAAATATCATGAACAAAAAACAAAACCAAAAACAACAACAAAAAAATCCGGCAGGGATTTTTAAACCATTAACAGATGCATTGAGGAAAAGAAAGAGCAACATAGAGTAATTGAAAAATACTAAAGAATTATTACTGTGCAGGTTTTAGGATAAATTTCACATAAGTATAATTTATTTTATATGAAATCTTACTGAGCTAACCCCAGTGACAGATTTGATTTGCTGGCATAACTTAAAAATCTCTGGACTCCTTGTTGGTTCTGGCAAACAGGAATAATTGGAGAATTGCTACACTGCAGCTGTATTCTCTTTTCCCTTAAACATGGGGAGAGTCAGATACATCAAAATCTAGCTAAGCAGGACTGTGCACAATTTAGCAAAGGGTAATATTCAGAGTCAATGCTTATGCCCCTGTCACACTGACATGATCCATGTGAAGTACAGAGACAATGTTTCTCTGCAGTGAGACAGATTGTCAGGCATGAATTTACTCTAAGGGCATTTATGTCTAGTTTTCCGTATCAGTGAAAAGCCACAGAAAGACAGAAAAACCATCAAGTAGATGCTTTCTTGGCTCATTTACCTGTGCTTTAAGAGACTTGAATCTAATCTCTTGTAACTTCAGAGAGGCACTATTCTGAACTCACTTTATGAGAGTTAGCAGTTTCTTACTGAATACTGTGTTACTTAGGTCCATGTCATTTTCCCAGTTAGAGGAATTTTTTTTGCTCATGACACCACAGATGGAAGGAACTGCTGTCCCCCAGTGCTTAAGACACATAACCAAGATACCAGTGCAAGTCTCAGCTTCAACAACTGTCTCATTAATTACACAAAATAAAACTCCAACAGCTTGATGGCTGGAATTCTCACAAGGTTCAGTTGGAAGTCCTGCCATCAAAAGAAAGGACTTGGGTATCGTTTGTTACTGTTGAGCATGCTACTGTTAAGGACAAAAAAAGCAGAAATCAACAAAGAGTATGTTTGGTATATTTTATGCATCAAATTCACAGGAGACGTAAGTAGATGAATGGTGCATTTCAGCAGCCATATTTTGAAGGCTAAAAGCTTTTGTTTCAGTTAAGAATCCTATTGTGGGATGGTCAGCAGTCACAGGGGCTACCTAAAATACCATCCAAGCTGCGTACATTCAAATCTTGACAACATTTGATCAAAGCAGATCAGTGCAGCTGAGGATGACTTTGAAGGTGTCTCTCATACCTAAAAGTGAACCTCGGCACTGTTTAGAGAAGTAGGTGTCTCACATCTTTAAGACTTTGGATTCCAGATGACAACAGTTCCTCCTCAGACAGAAAGGCAAAGCTAGTAAACTTTAAATAATTATTTGGACAAGACAAGGAAAGCCAAAAATTAATTAGCTCAATATTCTACTCTGCATCATCCCTATCTCACTGATCTCCCTCATCCTTAAAAATATTCTTTTTTCAGGCTTCCAAAGTTCATTCTCATTCTAAGTAAAGAGCAAAATTAGGATGTCACCACCATTTTAAAACTTCAAATACAGGAACCAAATTCATCCCTGATGTGATCTCATTAGCTTAATGAGATTACACCAGGGATGCAATTGTCCCAAGAACTACATTAAATGAACAGTAATATATGTTTTTTGTAAAATCCTGTAATATGCTTTCATTAACTTTGTTCCCCTAACCACATATTTAACCTTTCTTCCCATCTCTCAACTCATTGTCAGTGTAAATGCAGTTCATCACCTAGGTAAGATGAAGCACATTAACTACATGAAGGAGTCAGCATGCTGAATTTACCTATTAATCTTTTCTCCCACCCTCTTAATGGACTGATTTCAACTCCATGAAGCAAAAAGCAAATATTGCTTCTCTCTATAATGAAAACATTTTTAATAAAAACATTAGGTGTACCAGGTGCATTTTTTAATTATATTTTTTCTTCCTTCTCTCTCCCTCTCCAACTCCTTCAAATTGGCAAAAGTCCAGTGACTGTTTTGCTGCACCATGTATGAAATGTTTCACTTCATTTTAATACCAAGGCTGCAATCCTTCTTTCAAACTGTGACTATTAATATGTATTTCATCCTCTGGCTTTCCTGAGCCAAAGCAAATGAACTGTGGCCTCATTGAAATGATATGGTCTCTTGACCCTTTGTGCCGTTTAAAATGATGTAACCTGAACCATTTTAATCTGAAGGCTGGAACAAGTCAAAAGCTGTAATGAGTTCAGGACACTTCAAGACATTAGAAGAGCTATCTTGCCATAAAAGATGCATCTTTTGCATATAGAAGCTATAATACCATAAATCTGAGTGACACAGACATAAAGAATCTGCCCAGTAGTAGATTTTTCTACCTCTTCCCTGTGATGACTTCAGAGACCAGCTCTTGCACAAGGGATGTAATAATCGATAGTAAGAGTGACACCAGAGTTACATGTCTCTGTCAACTTTTCCAACAGAATAAACAATATGGGGAGGGTTTAAACCTGTGCAGTTTCTAAAGTAGCAGGGTATTAAAAGCTTAGGGAAAATGCTGCCTTTCAGTGATCTGGGCTTGTTAGAGATTTTGAAAATAAGATATTTATCCCTCCAGCCCACTCTGAGATGCCATTTCTGAAAATAACCTTCAGATATGCTGTGAGTTCCTTTACATTTCCACTGTGATGGGCTCCAAATATCTGAGAGAAAAACTTTGACTCCTCTGAGGTCAGTGAAAAAATAATACAGTGAAACTTCACAGGTTAATTTGGCTGTCTTTTAAACCTCTAAACCCTTCATAAAATGGGAAACAACAACAAAAAGAAACAACAAAAAACAAACCTTCAGAGAGCAAAGGGTGTTCTTGGTCACTGATTGCTATTTAAATTGGTTCAGCCTCTAACAATTTAGAGATGGTCAAAATGCATAAATTTCCCCAAGCTTTATGTGCCTGGCTATGATGACTCAAGAAGAGAAGAAGTCCAATTTACATAGTGTATTTTCATAGACAGTTAAGCCTTTAAATGGATTAACAAAGTTTGGTACTTTTAAAAGCATAGGTTTGTATTAAATGACAGCATTGAAGTTAAAAATAAAATTAAAACAACATACACACACTGATTAGAAACACATACAATACCTATTTACCAAGGTTAAGGTCAAAGAGTTATTATAGTCAGATAACCAAAACATCTGCACAGGAAAAGCTTTCAAATTTCATCAAATTATGTATCAAATCATTTTGTGAGTCTCATGGTACTGTTGAAATCCTTGAAAACTGCTGTGTGCTGAAATAGCTTTCCAGCTTGGAACTCCAGTTCAAACCCTTCTGATAATTATTCACTCATTTTCCAAGTGTTGCTATTCAAGCTCTTCACTTTAACTCTCCACCCCAATATCTTTCCACTAGATAATAGAAAAAAAAAAGTGATATGGTTTGACATCAGAACGAGAGAGATAGAAAACTACCTGCCTTCAAACACAAAAAATGAAATTTTATCATGTAAATTTAACCCTAAAGTTTTTGTCCATAGAGAAGTTGTGTGATAACGAATAAATTATGACTGAGTTGGTGAGAGCACTTTTTAATTTCTGGTTAAATCAGAAAGAAAATTTGTGACCTACTTTCAGTTTATTTTTTACATACATGTGACAAAATGAAAAGAAAATGACAACCAGTTGCAACTGGATTTTTTTTTACATGAAACAAAGTGACTTCATTTAAAAATCCTAAAACTAAATTATATACCAAAATGTAATTTGAAATGAAAAAGTATATATTTCAATTACATGATATTAAAATGAAAGTTATGTTATCTTGTCCAAAAATTCTATTATTTCAGCATGAAATAACTAATGAGAAAAAAATTTCAAAGATGTGACTTCAAGCAACATTTTTCAGCTTGAAATAGTGGAAATAAAAGTCTTTTACTGTATTGGTAAACATTACATTGGACTACCTCTGTCCGTAGATCAAAATTGTCATGGCATCCTTTTGGATAAAAACTGCTGTGTAAATGCAAATTATGCTCCCATTAAATTTATTATATTAATAGTTATGGCCACAGATATTGTGTCAAAGCAGTCTTAATAGTCTCTACTACTTTTCAGTGCGGTTTCTCGAGTGTCTAAATGACAACTGAAAATTTCCTTTCTCTTATTTTTACCAATATGCCAAGGTACTTATTGCTATTTTTATGTATAGCTTTGTTTAAATAAAATTGCATACCCAGGGTTTAACTTTTAGAAGCGCACAATCAATTCCATTATTTAAGGTGCTGATATTATATGCCCAAGTACAGAATAGACATATACCACTGTGATATGTTACACAGATTTTTCTTTCAAAAAAAAAAAACAAAAAATCACCAATAACTTCAAATAATCTTCAAAACCTAGGGAAAGAACTCTTAAAAAAGCAGCTACTCAGGAAAAATGCAAACTACAAGGTATAGAGGAGGCTAAGGCCTCCCCCAGCCCCCAGAATTTGAATGAAGAGACTTGCTTAGGGCACACACCATGTCCTACTCCTTTTAAACAATTAAACAACATATCTACGTAGAAACACCAATATTACATAATCAGTTTAGGTAGAAATACCTCTATAAGGCCTTTGAAAGATGGTCATGTAACTAAGTTATTAATCAAAATAACAAATAAGTATGCAAAGTCAGTGATTAACAGTATTTTAGAGGTCCAAGCAGCAGGAATTTCAATCTTAGTGTAGGCAAAATTAATTAAAATTTAGTCTTAGTATACTAGCAAAATTAAACTAATTCACTATTGCTTGGTAAGCACAACTGGTAATGGCCTTCAGGGAAGTCAGGGCAGTGGATTTGCCTTGGTACCTCTAGTTCCAACATCCATGTTCTGACTGTTTCCATCTGTGTTCAGTGTGCGCACAGTCAGGCTCTAACTTATGACACCAAGCTTTGTTTCTTAGCTTGCATTTGGAAGGAGTTTGCAAAGGGTTAGCCAAATGTTAGTCAGGTGGTGTCTGCTTGGTTGCATAAGTTACTTTGAAAATCTGGGAATCCCTGAAAAAGTCAGGAAACTGCTTTGTGGGCGTCGCTTCAAAGGGCTGGGATGGACAGTGTGCTAGATTCTTTTTCCCAACAGAATCTAAATTTATCTCCATTGTTCTTTTTTTTTTTTCCCTTTTTTTTTTCTGCTTAGTATTAAACCTGGATGCCAGCCAGCAAAGGACAACAATATCTTGACAGAGAACCTCATGTATCCCACACGGGTCATCTACATTGTCCGGGATCCATGTGCATCAGAGATTACAACAGTGGAAAACAAAAGAATTACGCAACAGAAAGGTCTGGATGAGAGTAAACAAGAGAAACGTGACTTACTGCTGAAGCACTTTCCTGCCTGTAGTTGAAGCAGAGGGAAAAAGAGTAGGTCCACCCTTCAAATCTTCCCAGACAGTAACATAAAAACGCAACAAATAAGCAACTGGAGTCTCATGTACTGTTGTCCGGTGTTTCTGTTTAGTTAGTACTGTTCCCTAGAGCAGAGATAAAGGACTAAATCATATGCAATTTCATACAAAAACATAACAAAAACGCATTTGTTTGAAGATTCATCTGATAATATTGATAAAGTCTTAGGTAAATTAAAAGTGTGTTACTGAAGTCAATCCTGGCTTATTCAAAAGGAAAATCAGCTGTGAGAGAGCTTGACTGGGAGGAAGACTGTGGGAGCACTAAAATCCTGGTCTGTTCTGAAAGAGACAGCACATTACACGGCAGAGCAGTGTGGCCAGCCTAAGCTAAATCAGACCCTTGGAACAACCATTCCTCTAAGCACCTGCTCTGTGAGCGGTTCAGTTTCCCAAGTCTTAGTAGGCTCCAGCCACAGGAACATCTGCCCGTGGCATCACTGCCATCACTTTTAACAGTGCCTTGGGATCTGCTCATGCCAGCAGTGTACTATCCCAGCTCTGAAGGAAGGGGATTGAAAAGCAGGGAGTATTATTCTGTAGACCAGCTCCTACTCACATTCCTTTCTCCAGCAACTCACTGGCAACAGCACATTGCTTCAGTGGGCACAAATACATCTGTTGCATCTGGAAAGAAGAGACTCAGTCAGAAACAGGTTGAGGGTGGGGTTGAATAAAAAATAGATGCGGAGCTTACTATCAAGAAGCATTTGGAAAGACACGGTCTAATGACCTAAATTGTTGGGAAGCCTCAAGGCACATAAAATACTGTATTCTTCTTACCTGTCTCTGTGCATGCATTGACTATTTAGTAGTCGGTCTTTGGTCTCTTGCCGTGTTTGAGGGAAAACATTTGTTGCCTGTGAACAAGCTGTGTTTTGAGATATCATTAAGGGCAGTGCAAGTTGAAAGCAATCATAGTTCAAGCACTAGATTTAAGCAGAATTTAGGCATATATGAAAAAAATATGTTATTCTGAAAAGCCTTTTTTAGCTGCTGCCTATTCCTGGAGCTACCTAAACTCCTTTGGTAAATGTGTGAACTTTTGTTATAGTCCAGAATGAACAGAAGCATCTCCGTCTCCCTTATCTTACCTAAACCAATCAGAAAAAAAAAACAAAACAGATTCTTCTCCACCTATTTTGACATCATGATCCAACAAGCATTCCCAGAGCATACTGAGTATCCACACTCAGCACCAGGACCCGCACAAAGTGCGCTGCTTCCATTTAAAATAGTGCTTGTAGCAGTCAGTCAGGATGTAGAAAAGATATTCAGATTACTCTCTTAATGAACCAATACAAACCCATAATTATCATTGCCTCAAGAGAATGCTAAAACCCCTAGGATACAGATCACTGAAAATAAAGGTAGTCTCAAATCAATGCTGCTAAAGCAGTGCCATTGTGCACAATATTTAACTATAGCCAGCAGATCAAAAGAAGTGTTTATTCCCCTTTATTTGGCACTTGTGAGGTTGCATTTACATTTTCCAGTTTTAGGCACCTCTTTGCAAGAAAGACTCTGAAAGACTGGAGCAAGTCCAGAGGACAGCTGGCAAGATTAGTACACGGCATATGAGGGGAGGCCAAAAGAAGTGGGTACTTGAGAAGAGAAGGTGAAGGGGAAATCTTACTGCTCTCTCCAGCTGCCAAATGGAAAGATGCAGAGATAACAGAGCCATGCTCTTGCCAAAGGAAGAGCACTGAAGATCTCATTTAGTGAACAAACACCCTGTTCATTTATATCACTATGATGGCATGAGAAATGATGGACACACATTAGAAAACATGAAATTCTCTTTAGATGTAGAAGGAGAAAATGTGCCACAGATATAGTTGGACACCTGAGCAGGCCTTCTAGAAAGGCTTTGGAGATATCAAAAAATTTACTGGGCAAGTTTCCCAGAAATGTGACCTAACTGAGCCTGCTTTGTGCAGGGGATGGGAGATGATGATCTCTGAAGTCCCTTGGTTTGCATGAGAAGATCTGAATTATGGTCCCTAGAACCAAATGTCTACTTATATGTGTGTATACACACACAGGCACAAAGGGGGGGTGTTAAAGCTTTGTTATAAACAATAGTCCCAAATGAGCCACTCCTCTCTAAAATGCCATGAGTTGTCTTGTGGACAGAGCTTGCATTCTGGACTGCAGATCACAAATGAAGAGGAACGTCTCTACAAACTGAAAGTGAGAAAACCAGTTAGACTTAGGCAGAATTACACCTTTTTACTGACCCCAGGTAGTTCCTCCCTCTATTCCAAGATGAATAATTTTCTCCATGCTTTGGTACAAGAAGCCTGTGTACCTCATTCACACTCAAGTCTTTGGATGCCTTACTTGAGCCATTCCCTATTACTCCTTAGATTTCCTATGGACATACAGTCTTGAAAAGTTTTTGCCCTCCTTGAACTAAATTCACAAGCTTTCACCTGTTATATGGTTGATTTCAAATACACTTTTACAAAAAAGTGGTTTAACCCCTGGATTTCAAGTTAGTAGGTGCTTTAGTATTTAAACAATTAAAGTGGACACTGCCTCATTCAGAGATAGTCTGATCTTTATACCTGCCTTATTTGTTATTATTGTTTTCTTGCAATCTGCTCATAAGTGTGTATTATCTGTTGTCTCCTGCCTTACAGTGTGCATTATCTGTTGCCTCCTGCCTTAAAGTGTGCTCTCTTGAGAAACTGCAAAAGGCAAAACTAATTTCCATTTCTGTGCTTTCTTTTAAAGACCTCACCCCATGAGGTTTTTGTTACAGCCACAAGCCTCAGGTGCAATCGTTGTATGATATTATTTCATTATAAACATTGATATTATAGAGTAGAGGAAGCTGTAATTACTAAATTAAGCAGGAAGATGGTATGGTCAGTGAAGACAGAAGTGTAAGGGAATAGTTTAAAGAAAACAGAAGACTGGTTTTATATCTTATTAAAAATAGGCATCAGCATCTGAATTTTTTATACACCCATATAAACAGAATAGACTTCACATATGCACAAGCCTGAAAATGAGCTCAGCATGAAAATAATATTTTGTGCACACAAATCTACTGTAAATAATTTTTAAAAAAGATTTTTACCTTTGCTCCATGTAATTAATTATTGAAATAATGCTTCTCTTACTGTTTTTACCATTCTCACTGAGTGTGGAAGTTCAGAACTATGTTTTGCTCATGAATCAGTACTGAATTGACACTAGTGATATAAGAAAGTAGAGGTGGATGTTTAAGAGATTTCATGCAGGCAGGAAATGTTGATATGTTACTGAACAAAATAAATTTCCCACTGTGTTAGGTAGGTTGGAGTCTATTTCCAAACTATAGCAGAAGTCTCTGTCTTAATGTTGCTAATGATATTAGCTAAATATCACAGCAAGTAAAATGAGTTTTCAATAACACTGCTGAGTAATTTTCCAGCTAGTTTCATGCTTGGGATAATCTTATTTTTTTCTTTGTAAGTTTTGTATGGATATACTGGGGCAATTATCTTCAGGCATTTGGAAACTTAGCTAGCACAGCAGCTTGCCAGTCTGCCTTAGTGTGACCCACTGTGGTGTTTATGTTCTGCATGCCAGTTGTTATTAGCTCACATGTGTGTGGAATACCATTTTCCTCTTTATTGGTTTAACATAATAGTATACCATGGGGAGTGTTTTACAGAGGGGACAGGATCTGAATATAAAGGCCTTTCTTCAAAGCAGGTGTTTGTTATCCATACACAGGAAATTTTGCTCATTACTCCCATTTTATTTTAATCATGAACACCAAAACAGATAACAGAGGATCTTAAATATTAATAGTGGAGAAAATAATTGCAATTATCTTCTGAGCAATCACAGTTTGTTCAATTTTGTATATACATGTTCCCAATCGGAGGCATTTGTACAATAAAGGCCAGATTAAGTCTGTCCACCACAGAAGAGGATAAATTTCACAGTGAATTTCTCAGTAAATTCAACAAGTGTAGGCACACATTGCTCAGTGTTCTTCTCTAGTACTGTGGTTGCATCCCACTCAGAGGTAAGGTTGCCTTAAATGTCTCTTTACTTGCCCACCACAAAGCTGCCCCCAGTCTGTCCCTTTAGCTGGGCATGTTGAGTCAGGTCAAAACCATTCAGCTTTAAAAAAAAAATTAAAAATAAATTTCTCACAAAAGAAAGGCTATTTTTCCTTTGTCCTAGCCTCATAAACAATTGTAGCAGAGCAACACAGAGAGAAATGCATGTAAGGAACAAAAAGGCAGGGACTGCAAGGTAAGGGATGCTTATGTCCACAAAACTGCAGAACAACATGCAAGGAAATAGGACTCAGAGAAAAGAGAAAGGTGTCTTGTCCACAAATTTGCCTAAAAAGTCTTCATTAAAAAGAGAGATTGGATCCTACTGAGTGAGGAAATGGAAGCCAAAACTCATTCTGCACCAGATCATACCTCAGGGTAGATCAGGAAAGAGCCCATGATAAGGGACTCTCTGCTCCTTTGGGTCCAGATGTTGGTGACTTCTTACATTGATGTCTCACTTATGCCTAACCTTGCCCAAAAAAAATGCTGGACCAAAGGGTAAAGAATTAAAAGCTGTAGGGCTAGAAAATATGAGCAGTTTTGCTCAAATTAGCTGTATTAATTAAAAATTTAAAAAATCCACAACTTGGGAAGGGACTAGTAATGAAGCAAGAAACATAATTTTGATTCATTCTAATGTTACTTTGCTTTTCTCACCAGCAGCCATGAAGTCTAATCATGCAGTTCATGTCCAAAGTTCTCTGTAGTATCTAGCAAAAGAGAAGGAAAATGGGTTTTGGCCTAATGTATCTCATGTATGTGAGAATAAGCCTACACTGAAGATAGCAACAGTTCAGTCAGTGCTGCTACACTTTGAAATAGATGATAAATATGTATACCACTCATTTTAAGTTGTGGGTTAAATGTTAAAAGACAACATGGAGAAAATGTTTCAGGAAACAATTTCAATAAGGACAAGAAATTAAACTCCTAAATGTAAAGAAAGTAAGAGATCCTGAAACAGGCAGGACTGTAAACACTCAAATAGATGAAACTGCTCTAATTTTGACACACATTTACCTGTTGATCTAATGTGAGACTTCAAACCCCAAAAACCTACTTTCCAACAGATATGTACCATGTAGTTCTTTTCTGTTTTAACTCAATTAGAATAAATTAATTTTTATATATACCTTTTTATACACTGGGTAGACCATTCCACAAGAAGACAATTCTATCTCCTAAATGTGGGCAAAATTTGAGTCAGTGTTTGTGCCTTACTAAATGTCATGGGACCAGCCTGTCAGCTGTAAGTAACATCATGAGTAGGTTTCTTGATCTCTAAAAAAAAAATTACGAATGATGACTAGGAAGACTTTGATTTGATTTGCTTTTTTTTTCCTCTCTCCAGCTATGCCATTCATAACATACTTGTCCCAAGTTCCCTGGTTTTTGCCTGAGTTCATGTCCCGTCACATATCTTCAGCGAGGGCATTAAACAGTTTCTCTACTTGGCTGTTATTTTCAAGAACCACGTGAGAAGTCTGCATCTTTCATACACCTACCTCTCTGTCTGATTTGGAAGTTGACCAGTGGGTTCCAAAGTTATTAAGAAGAGAAAAATGAAAGTGAACAGTGATGAGCTACACAGTGGCAGCAATGTCACTTCTTTTGGAAACCAGACAAAAATTGACGCTTGCATATGCTAAATGACAAGATTAAGTGAAGGCAACTTTTCTGAGTTTCCGGTCTAAACAGAAACCAGATGTTCTATATTATTTTCTCTGGTGCTTCAGAGAAGAATTGTTTGACAATAAGTGGCTTCCTCCATCACAGCCTAAGATTTGCTGATATTCAAGTGCACTTAAGGCTGGAGTAGAGGAAGCAGCTACCAAACCTTTCTTCAGAATTTTGGAACCTCATTATGTAAATATATGTTCAGCATAAATATATGTGTGGTCATATTTTTGAGTTTTAAATACATTTTCTTCTTACAGATAAGAATAGCCAAATTATCAGCTTGTCTAAATCAGAACGGATGCATTTAGAAGCATTGTGCCAATTTAAACCAATTGAGAGTCCTTGTGTGTAAAAATAGGTCATTTCCCACACATCAGGTTTGATAGTGGTGCTGGTAGAAGTGGGGAAGCCATTTCTTGTTTGGATGTTGCTACTGAAATAAAGAAATTGGTCTTATTTCATCAGCCTAATTACTTCCTCCTACACATGATCAGGTAGCAATCCCCAAGGATGGGATTGGGGGGAAGGTACTGGGAAAGGAAAGCATGTGAAAGCCCAAAGTGGAAAAAAAAAAATCCAACTAGGCCATGTTTCCACCCAAATATTAGCTAGTTTTATCTTAAATAAATAAATAAATGTAGTACAGTAGGCATCCCAACAGACTCTGTTTTGATGGGAGGAAAAAAAATATTAAGAATAAACATCTATCAGTTCAACAGATATTATATGTTGCAGATGGCCAGCTCTAATTTGGGGTTAATACACTCCAGTTTGGAGAAGATCAATACAACAGCTCAATTTTACATTTTGAAAATTATCAAAATACATTCTTACCATCAAGAAATCAATCTTCAGAGGTTTACATATGCATTTTGCCTGACATGCTATAGTCATGAGATAAACCTGGATGTACAAAGGTTGAGCTAATATCTCTGTTGCCAGAGAAGGATGGTAACTGTTAAAACTGAAGACAAAAGTATTCTTTGAATACAGGTCTTAATGTCAGTTCCAATGTTGATACAACCAATAATTCCTTATTCTAATGTGACAGGCCATATCAGTGGCATTTTCTGTTCTTTTATATTTCTAGATCAAAAAACACTATGAATTGCATACGAAGAATTTTAGGGTTAGTGTATTGTCTTTGTTTTGGCGCAGGGGGTGTTTCTTCATTTATTAAAAATATTTCATTTATTAAGAGGCAACAGGCAAACTGAAAGGAGATAACAACATAAATTATATGAAGTACTAAACTATAAACCAGCATGAAATGTCTACCAGGATATTCAGGGTTCTAGCATGAGAAAAAAAAAAAACATTTAGCCAGATTTGACAATATTTAACAAGCAAGAGAGGAATGTATACACACAGAGGTAATAACAAACACAAACAAATAATTACTTTTGAATTTTTTTTTATTATTATTTATAAAGAAGTAAATTTCATGTTTTCCAGCAGGTTATTTACAAAGATCACCACAGATATGTATAAGAACAGTGAGAAACAAACACAAGATGAATCGATCCCACTTTAAGAAACATTAGGTCTTCCCAGGAGTGTATTCTTTATTTTGATTTATTCTACAATGATATCAGTCTTTTGACATACTTGTTACATGGCTGAGGAACATCACACTTGAATTTCCTGCTTCAGTACACAAGAGACATTGATAACCTAATAATAAGCATTCTAAAATGCCTTATTAATATTCTAGGTATACTGGTTTCTCAAGTCTCAACACAGAAATGTAGACATTAATTCTCTTTTCATAGAGAGAATTTTCATAATGGCTGCTATGTAAAAATCAACCTACCTAATTTTTAAGGATCCCTCCTATGACTCTATTATTTCATGTAAAGCAGACATTTAGCTTGCTGCCATTTTTATTTCTTAATTTGGAACCTAGAAATAGAAAAAATCTTGCGACCTTTATTTTTTGCATCCTTCAGGAGAGCCATGGGAAAACATACTGCACACGTAGGCTGCTTTTTATGACCACGGGCATTCAGTCTGACTCAGCTGGATTTGCTTTTAAAAAATGCTGTGCCCTATCTCATAGTGAAGCTGTGCAGCTGCACACAGGCTAAGCCCATATTACTGTTAAAATGAAGTTTGTCAAGTGCTGTGAACAGAGCATTAAATGGGGCAATAGCAACACAAACTAAAGAAAGTACATTTCCTCTCTTTATGCTATACTGACCAAACTAAGCGGTCTGTAAAGGGTATTCTATATAAGTACCCTCCTTATGTGTTGTCCAAGTCAATTTTTTATGTGAAAATAGCATCTCAGTGGTGAAAATGTCAAAATATAGGACTCTGTATTGCACAGGAGTCATAAAAAGGTTTCAGTCTTCTAAAACTCCTGCAAAATTTTGGAATATCAGTTGCAGAAAGACCAGGGAAATTCATCCGAAAAATGTTTTCTGACAAGGAGAAATAGACCTGATTGTGCCAATGTCCAAGATCAGACCCAGAAGTAATGGGTCTATTTAAAACTGAATGCAGAAAGCACAAGCACAGTAGGACAGGGAAAGCATACAGGGAGAAGTATCACTCTAAACTTGATTAAAATGCATACTTACAAGCACAATAGGACAGGGAAAGCATACAGGGAGAAGTATCACTCTAAACTTGATTAAAATGCATACTTACAACCTCATGCCTCCAATACTAGCTGTCATTGGAGATACGACTCTGGGCAGACAGCTTGTTTTGGCTGTGTTATGTCTATACGGCTAAATGTGTCTATCCCAGGGAATGATTGTTCACCTCTGAGCAGGTGCTGCAGCTCCCTTCACATAAATTACTTGGCGGTGTCCTCCTTGAGGAGACTGGCCTCACCCGCACTGCATGACACTTCCTGTGTGTCTCCCCTCTGCCCCATTCTAGTGACCCTAGAACACAATATTTTTTTTTTTTGGGGGGGGGGGGGGGGTTGGATTTTTTTGTTTTTGTTTTTTCCCAGTTCAGAGTTAAAACTATTGTGAGATCTGTCCACAAGTACTGCAGTTATATGTCACTTACTAAGGAAGTTATTACCAGTCCTGAGTCATGATGTGACTGTTTCACAATGAAAATCTTTCCAGGAGCATCAAACAACCAAATTTATTGAAATCTTGTATATTTTTTCTAGGGGTGAGGGGCCTTCAAAGTGAACTATCTCCCAAACCATTTCACTCTGTGCAGTTCCTTATCTCTATGGACAAATCAAATTGAAGCTGTGAGAAGGAACAAGAGTATTTGGGACAGTATCCCAATCACACATCTGCAATCAGGACTCTCTCTCTGTTCCTTTACCTCCACCTACATATGCTTTATTTGGTTCATATTTGAATGAAAAAACAAAGCAGCACCTAGATTAAAAAGCCTACTAAAGGATGCGAATGAATGCCTGTTCAAACCTTCGAAACTTAGGATATCAGATATTGGCAATGAGAGAAATAACCTCATACCGTTCCTTCAGAAGCTTGTCAGATCAAGTCATAGGGAAGGCATGGATATTTATGCCTATAAATACAATACCACTAAACAGAGATTAGATATCACTATGCAATGTGAATGAATTGAATATGAACAGCAGTATGCCATGTGAGATTGTACAAAGAAACCACAAATGTAAATATTAAACTTTGTCCAGACAAGTACATCACTGGTACAGGCAAGTTATTACTTCACCAAATACTATTTACCAATGTCTAACTACAGTAACCAAATGTTTGGTTTGGGCATGTATTTTAAAGGTTGCCTTAGCTCAGCTATTTCAGTAGCCCTATCCTGAACAAAACACCAGCCTAGACAAAACCTGCAGCTGGGAATTTTTAGGGAGGGGGTTCATATATTTGTACAAAGCATTGAGGCTGAAGACCTGACTAGGAGTGCTGGTGTGTGACTGCACTTTAAGTGATTCTGATAGTTCTGTTTAATTGCATTTTTCAGGTAAGGTTTAATTCTTTATTGGAAACCTCTGTTTATACCAATTTGTTAAGTATAAAATAACAACAGCTATTTTTCAAAAATATTTTTCCAAGGTGTGGACCAACTAAATTACTGCAAAAAGACTGGAAGAGAAAAAACCAAAACCAAAAACCACAACACACAACAAAACAGGGTGGGGGGAGAGCATGTGTGATTGAAGTTTAAAAGTACATAAATCACTTCAGAAATATAATTTGCAAATTCATTGTGTGAAGTAATTAATCAAAGCATGGCTGAGTTATAGTACTTGAGAGACTTTGATCTGACAACTGGAAGAAATATAAAGAAACTACTGGGTATCAAGCTACAGTGTTAGGATGTAAAATGTTTCTCCATGCTAGTCACAAGTTTAATTACTTCTTTTTTTTCTGCTGACAGACCCAAATTAAAATAAATGGGCCACATCGAGACAAATTTCAGATGCATGGAGTGCTTAAGAATATATTGTTCTCATAATACAGAAATACCATGGAATTTATTAGTAAAGCCATTCTTTTTTTTTTTTTCTTTCACTGGGAATTGTATTGGGAAAGTAAAATGGAATATAACAAGTGCTTAACATTTTCCATTTAACATGCTTAATTTAGAGGTTTTAAAGGGCTGGTTTTATTTTTACAAAAGCATATGTGTCTATCCAGATTTACAGCTGCATATGACAAGAAAAATAGTTATGGTAAAAAACCACACAGTAGTCACATATTAATGGAATGGCCTTAATACTGTCATCCCTTACTCTCAAAATGGAGAATTTCAGTTCAAGTAATACACAGAGATTGCTCTGCTAATCTATATAGGTTTGAGATTGCTGAAAGTGATTTGAGATGCTTCGAAAGTAACAAACTGCACTTTTAGAGTGATTAACTGCAAGACTGAAAATTAAAATATATTTCTTGGGAAAATGTATGCAAATCTATGCTACAACTTTAAAGGTTTTAGAAAATAAATAGCAGTTTTACTAAAGGAAATTAAGTCAGTATGTACTGCTACCATATCCCATGAAACACATCTGGGGTTGGTCTATCCTACTGCAGTCAGAAACCCGGAGTCAGGATCAACATACCCAAGGTCAGCTTGTCTAGTTAACTGCCTTAAATGAAAAACCCCAAAGTTAAAAAAAGGTGTCATTGTTACATCACCTGTGTCATGACATTTAAATCCTTAGAAGTTTATTGCCTAGTCTGTATCAAATGTTTTAGATGATTATTATGTATCCAAAAGAAGCAGACAACATGTAAGAACATTCCCTCTACCCTCCTAATCATGGCTGATAGGAAGAGGTTTTGAATGGCTCTTTAATCTCCAGCATAATGATCTCACTCTTTCCCTTTTCTCATCTTCCCAAAGTTACCTTCCAGCATATTTCTCCATCTCACAGTCTCTCACTTTCTTCTCAGTTTTCTGCCCCAAGTTATCTGTAACCTGTACATAGCAATCAGCTGATAAAATACAGAATTGCTTACATTGATGAAGCAGGAAAAAAATCCTTTTTTTTGTCCATTTGAGCAGCTCCTCAAATGCAGATATTTCATTGGCTGCTGCTGCTGTTACATAGCCATTAATGCCTCTTCATATGCTACACACAATGGCAGTGAAGAAGCCTCATGCTCCTGTCCCTGCTGACTAAATTACAGGAGTGATTATGCAGGCTTCAGCAGTGGGCTCCAGACACACTCCTTTTTGTGCAAGAGCTGCCAGTGCCTGTGGGTAGGCAGGAGTTGTAGGGAAAAGGTGAACTATGTAAGAGAAGGAGAGTAGCATGTACTAGCACTTCCTCTGGGAAACGTATCTAATAGCCAGGCAATGCAGGGGATGCGAACACCTTTTTTACTGTGTGATTCACTAGTAAAATTATACTTAAATAGAGTAGTTTTAAAAGAAACCCTTCACTCTTTAAGAGTCTGAGACTTTACGGTCCCCAGCATCAGGGATGCACTGACATCTTCAGATCTTACTTACTTCACAGCAATGAAGGAGCCAGAAACTCACATGGACTATCAAGACTGAAGTATCAGTCCTAAAGCAGAAACAAAGCATAACCTTTCTGCAGACAAAACTGAAACAAAACCTTAAAGTAATGAAATATCTTAATCGCAGCTCTAGACACAATGTGCTTTGCAAGCACCAGCCTCACTGTATCCTTCCTGAGGCCCTGCTTCCTTCCAGACATCATTGCTGGTTCACAGGCACCCAGTCTCACCCCTCAGACTACCATCTGCTGAGTTCTTGTGTCACCAAACCTTTGTTTTGCAATCCACCCATTCCCACAACTTTGCAAAGGCTGTCTCAATCTCTTGCCAGGCTATGAAAGACGGTACAGCAGGGTGAACAGGAAAAGCAGTGCCTGTTTGAAAATTCAGGGGAAAAAAAACCCCAAAAAACGAACAGAAAACCAAAATGAAACAAACAAAAAAACCCCAACCAATCAAGAAAAAAAAACCCTCTTTTGACTATTTCCTTGCTCTGCATCAACCCATACAAGCAAACAAGATTCCACAGAAGTTCACTGGGAAAAAAAAATGCAAAAAAAGTTGTCATCCCACTTATAATGACGAACTAATTGAGTAGTTTTCTGGAAGAACTTCATGAGGATAAAAAGGGTTGCAAAGACACTTGAATAATATAACAGACAACCCTAACTCTAGTCATGTATCTTGAAAATTCATTCTTATTCGCTTTCTTCAGTACCTTAGACATAAAAGGAAGATTATGTGACTATAGACTCCTTCCTCCCACCTCAATTCCACTTTCTTTCAATAAATCTCTTTACTGTGAGATTTGATTCAGAAAACAAACCTGGAGAGAGGATGTAGAGGAGCAGGAAAGCAGTGAAAAGCATGCAGAATGGAGATTTTTGTGAATAAAAGGTAAAGAAAGTACACACACAAGAACGTAAAATACAAAGGAAAGGAGAAATTATGAAATGCCAAATGAAATGGCAATTTATTTTTTTTAACAGCCTAATTTTCAGCTTTAAAGGACAATGTCTAAATGTATTAACTAGTGGTCAGAGCTTTATCCTATCTATATAAATAAGACTGTTATAATCACTGGAACTTCTGTAGCCACTATTTTTTATTTTCTGATGTTTCTTTTTCTCTGTCACAAAGAGATGTAACATTCTACTCCATTGGACTAAGAACTTTGAATTTTTTGTAAATTCTTATGTTGTCTTACTGCAAATAATGTGAATGTTACCTATGCCTGCAGATATTTAATCTTGATTTTCCTCCTATTAGCACAAAAGTGAACCCTCACTTCTCAAACAAAAGTGAACAGTGTTCCACAAAAACAAGCATCTGTTAGCATCTGTTTCACCACTTCACTTTATCAGCAGGTTATTTCCAGAATTTTTTCTTCTCTATCCTCTTTTGCTTGAAGGAAATGAAAAATTACTGATATGATTGCTAAGAATTCCTCTCCTTTGGCAACCTTTGAGTCACCTTGAAGTTTGCTGCAAGCTATCCAGTGAAATCAAGTCATTACAGAGGATGCACATGACGATCCACATCCCTCCATATACTGAATTAAGAGCCTGTATGACACAAAATATCTAGTCTCATGAAAAATATTACTGTTCATTCTTTAAATACAGTCAGCAAAGATCATCTGTCCATCGTAGGTGGCTGTGGACACAAACATGCATCATTCTCTATCATTACCTACTGGAGGAAATTTTTTGATCCTCATCACAGAATTAGAAAAAAGAAAAAGGAAAGTAATGTCATAAACCCAAAGTCAAACATGGGAAAACTGTGCTTGATTGTGGAATAAATAGTACCTGAACTTTTTGCGCAGCAACCCCTCCTCCCTACCGTCTTAGGTAAGGCTCACAACTTAAGTTTAAGTACTTAACTGGCACTGCAAAGTGTTCTCTGCGCTGCCATATCATACTGCAGACAAAGTGGAAGACAGCAAAAATTTGTGGTTTCGTGGTGCGAGATCTGCCAGCCCTTTGATGCAAAAGGAAACGGGAGGGGGAGCTCTCAGTACATCGGCTGGCGGCAAAGGGACCCTCCAGCGCAGCTTGGGAAGGAGGATTCGCTCTCCCTCTGCTTTCAGTAGGGAAAGGGTACAATTTTCTTACCTGTAAAGTCTGACCTTCGGCATTTACTAGCCAAATAATCTCCTTAAAATTGCATCTTACCTTCATCAAAACCTTCCTTGTTCACTGGTACTTTGTTTCCTGGATTGCAAAGGGGGAAAAAATGAACTAATAATCTTTCCCTTTTGATAAAATACATAAAATTTAATTTAAAATAAAATTTAACTTAGTTTAGCAAGCAACTATAACACACAGCTAGAGACAGAGCAAGGACAACAACAGCAACAAGTCAGAGATGCAAGAAATGTTGCATGGCAAGACAACCACACACAACTGCTTTCTGCCTCATTTTCTCTCTTCATTAGATTTTTAATTCATATGTTTGCAGATCAGCACCACAGTCTTCTCCTGTCCTGTGGCCTTACATGGCAACATAAACCATGTCTTGGTCTGTGATCTAGCAAAAACAAGCTCTCCACTAGAAATCACATTTCCTCTTGGCAGCTCTTTCCTCATTTGTTACATGGTGCTGCATTTGCTCAACTTGAAATTCAGTGGAGATACTTGGGATACCTGAAAAGGAAACAGCTAATTATAGAGTAGCTACATATGCAAGTAACAGGGCAAAGAAGTTAATTTTATAAATAAAATCAAAATACTACCGAAATGAGTCAGGAATAATTCATACAGCCATTGTTGCCTAGCAAATTTATAGCAGGCAACAAGAACATGCAGAAGGATTGAAGCAAAGGTTTAATAGACACAGGACAGTCTAAACATAGAAGGTAGACTGTATATATTTTGAATCATCACCCATCATAAATTTGTAACAAACTGCAAGGATTTCTAGAGGCAAGATATGTACAACCCAGGGAAAAAAAAATCTGTAAATGGTTTCTGAAATTATCTACTTTTACTCATCTGGTAATTCGGCAAATATTATATCTTCAAAAGAGAAAACAATGGGATGTTTTCTACCCTTTTACTATGAGTTGGATTCAGACCACTGAATACTGTAAAGAGCCTGTATGACAGGTAAGCTACAATAAAAAGAAAGGCTTAGAAGAATATTATGAATAAAAACAATGCTGAATACAAATCAACAGTGATTTTGATTATTAAGTACTTACCAACTATTCATGATTGTTTTCTGAAGTTAGAAAAACAGCCAAATTAAGTCAAACAATAATAAGAAACCTGAATAAATAGAAAAAAGACTTCCTGAGATGGTTCAGGGAATAGAAAGAAGACTTAGATAAGTTTTGCTTAATTTAAAAAAAGAGATGCTGAGAAACAAGTATATACTATAGAAGACAAAGAGTTAGTAAAGCTGAGAAATCAATGTTTATTCAAAAATTATATTTAAAAAAAATCGTAGGTAAGATTGGACTGGAAAATTAGAGGACAGTTTCTAATTGCAAGAGAAGTAAAATAGCAGCTTATCTGCTTCTAAGATCAAACTGGAAGAGTTTCTAAAAGAAATTATACAACACAGCTGCCAGCAACGGCAGAGAGTTGTTACTGAGGAGGTTATAGTTGCTTCCCATTACCCAGGACATCCTTTCACATCTCATGTCCTTACCAAACAGAGGCCTCTCAGCACTGCTTGCTATTCCACAAACAGAAAAAGAGGCTAAATTTTTCAACTGCATTTTAGAATTAAATTATCCACTGAAAATTATTTACCAATTTTATTATTCTATAACTTATGCAGTGAATGAAGTTCATCTAATATTAATGAATTCTCTTAGTAGGAATAATTTAAAAAACTGTGGTTAAGCACTCAAATGATATGCATCAGACTGTCAATGAATGCTGGGTACTATTTACTTCCCTTACATCAAGATTTTGCAGTTTACTTTTTCCTTTCTTTTTCTGGGACACATATTTTCCATTAAGGGTTTATGCAAAAACTTCTGAAGTTAAAATGCACTTTGGAAGTAAGAGCTGCTGGGTCCAAAACTCATGGTGATACATCCTCAAGGCACCCCACTGACCTAGCACTCAGCATCTCTAATGAGAGCTACCTATATATGATGAAAGATAGGAGCAGGAGCAGAGGCCATGTATCAGGTACAGGTCCCAAAGTTTCATTCTATCTGTTCCTTCTTTCAAAGCCAATGGTTGTTTCTGTTTCTGCAAAGAAGCAGAAATTTGGAAGGCCCCTTACTGAAGCATCTTAGAGAACAGCCTTTGAGCAGTAGCTAAAGAGTTCTGAGCTCCTGGAAGCTAGATTTCACATTACCTGGTGTACCACACACACATTTGTTTTTTTTTTCCTGGCTTTATGCAGTGCTCATGGTCCAGACCAGTCTTCAGGTAGACAGGCAAGTGTGAATCACTGAACCGAGGCTGGGCATGCTACAGTTATCCAAATTTTGCCCTTGTCCAAATCATCTAAATCTGCACTGTCCAAAAACAGACAACTGGAGAAAGTGGAAGAGCCTACCCTTAGTCAGAGGTACTTAAAAACAGTCATGTATCTTTGAAATTAATTAGCCATTTGCAGATATGGCTCTTTGTGCTCTACTGTTTAGATCTATAAATTAAAAGAATTCTTGACCTGGCAAGTTTAAGTGATGCTACAGCTTTGAAAATTGAGTGACACAATCAGAAAGATAGAGGAGGAAATAAAACAGTGTAATGAGCCCCTTCCTTTCCTGTGAGAGAAGAGAAAGGGAAGTTAAGTTGTGGATCATTTGCAGATTTAGTTCTGGAGCTCACTGGGAGGTACTCAACCACTGCTAAAATGGCTGCCGTTCTAAAATCCTAGGTAGACGAGATGCATAGTAGATAAAGTGGTAACCAATGTCTCCCTTGGAGCACTTTAACAACTCGGTTTGAATTTGTAAGCGGTCTGATTGTACACGTGCAAATGCTTCCATATAAAGGTTAGGCATCCATTGTTATTGCAGCGTCTGTTAAAAAAGATAGCCATATCGGTTGCTAGGAGATGGCAGACTTCTCCTGGAGAAAAATCACTCCTGATAAAAAAAAAATAAAATTATTTTACATAAAGACCCTCTTAAATATAAATATCTTTGACAGCAGCTATTACTATTCACTGAGTTTCTTCACAAATGAATAAATGGCAGAAAAATATATTATTTGAATACCATTATATCCTAAAGCGTTAAATAGATTTTTCTCCCTTTTCTCGTCTTCCTTTTTTGTTACTCTGAAGCGATATTTACTTCCAGCTAAAATTGCTGCCTTTCTTTTTCTAAAGACCATTCAGTGAAAGAAAGATTTAGAGAACTCAGCTCAAAAATTGAACTCACTTGTCTTTTCTTCCACTGTAAAACCAGCTTCACTTAAAATGGACTGTACAGTAGGATAAACACTTTATCAGGAAGGAACTTGGATGCGAAAGCATGAAAAAAAGCTGCTGCAAGTCTTCACAAATGAATGGCTGGGAGAAGGCAGGTGGGAGGCTGTGCCACATGAAAGCAACCAACCATCCAATTTCATTTCAATAACACTTGGAATTTTCTTCCTACTGAGGTGGCTAGAAGTACAGCTGCCCTATAGTTGTGTCCATGTGCCCAGCTTTTGGTGAAAATGACCTTAACAAATAAAACAAGAAACAAACGATATACTTGCTGTTTTAAACCTGTGTAGTCAATAAATGAAACAATAATCTTTCCTAATTTAGTGTGCTCAGATTGGCTATTGTGGACATGAGAACTCCCCAGCTGCAGAACACAAAGGCATGCTGCCTGCACAATATGGGGTTTCAGCAGCTGTGCCTTCCATTGACCAGAGCTGGGAGAAATGTAGATCAAATACCGACAATAAGAGATCGATGTTGTAAATATTAGCATGAGAAAGAGTGCACCAAACTCTGAGTGTGTCTTCTTTTTTGTGTGGCTGTAATAAAGTTTCTCAAGAATTTTGTATGCAGTGGGGTGTGTGTGCATGTGCATGTGTGTGAAGTGCCTCTGAATCAGGCAGCAGCATGTTTCCTTATATAAATATTGACAGGAATCCTTCAGTTTATTTGGAATTTTCCTGAGAAAGCTTCAACAATATGGTAATACCTCTTCACTACTTTTCACACAGTTGTTTCAACTGTTGGCACCAGGAAATCCTTATTGTTTTAATCAATACCACTTGGAGTGATGACATGTTTCTTTTTTTCTTTTAGTGACTGACACAGTGCATTTCCTTGCACAAAGTTCTCATGAGACACTTTTGTGCTGTGCTCAATATATCCAATAGCAAATATGTATTTGCCAGAAGGTTGAAAGAAGTGGTTGCTATTTTTTCCCGTCCCATTTTTCATCCTGATACTTTATGCTTCATTGCTGTACTTTCAAACTCACAAATGACCCTGAGAAAAGCAATGGGACTACTGTTAATGGTTATAATGAAACATATGAGGAATATATGGAAAATCAGAATCTGTTCATTTAATGAAGCTTTGACATTAACCTTAGTGCTGCCATCTTCTTCTCCTTTCTACTGCTTAGACTTGAACATTAAAACTCATACAGTAATGATTTAAATGCATCTTTAAAGCTTTATGTTAATTTCAGAATTAATTCAAAATTTGAATATAATACGTGTATACCTAACTAATAGACTGTGATGTATGTTATTACAGCAGCATACGTAGCTCTGCAATTGGGTGTAGTATATAACACAGACAGCAAGGAGAGCTAGAAATATCTTCTCTTAATGTAAGTGGAGAAAAACTCAGTAGTCTCTGTCCCTGTGCTGGTGATAGCAAGAAATACTCCATTCCTACAGCTCAGAAAACAGGCAGGACCCTCATTCCCTATTCCCACAGACCCCGAGCAGTGAAGGAATTCAGCACCCATAATGCTCAATCAATGGTTGGGACAAGCAGAGAAAATACACTTGTTTGTACAGTGTTATACGTGTTCATAGCCCAGTCCAGTAAATGAGTGTGCAAAATAAACAATTCTGACTTCAAACTTTTACAGCTTTACACATGCCCTTTAAAGAGCTTAATTGCAGCAGCTGCACATCCACTGATCTGCTGAAGCTTATGCGTTCTGACATCCTCTCCATTCTTTTTTCCCGACTTGATCAAGCAAATTTGTAGCTTCCACGGTTCATTCAGTGAAGTATTGCAAAGCAAACAGCATTTTGTGCTTTCCGGGTTTGTTTGGGTTCCTTTTTCCCATTTCTTCTCTCTTTCCATGATTGGGATTTCCTGTTTACCTCTCAAAGACCTTCACATCATCCTTCAGTCCCGAACTTCCTCTTTCTGCGCCATCCTGTACCACTCCAGACAGCAAAAACTTAGACATCTGCTTTAATTAAGGTGGTATCAAGGTCCAAATTTTATCTGCTTCAAAAGGGTCAAACTTCTGAGTTGTTGAATGCATTCTCCTCTTATGGGTTCTTGAGTGTGACTGCATGATGGTTCACATTTCTGTAGTTAAGGCACTAAAAGTGACAACTATCTCATCCTATTTCACTGGTGCAAAACCAATGTGGATAATGGAAGGAAGTAGCAGTAAAGCATATTTTAGTTTCTGAAAAGATGCAGCTATGAGATGGAGCATACAACTGATTGGATTTCCATTTCTTTAACTTTTGAAGTAATTTCTTTGTTTCAAACAGAATCAGTCTTACAAAAAGTTCTCAAATAGACACCTCAAGGAGTTAAAAAGTAATTAGCAATACTTAGGCTTTGCAATAATACAAGCAACTAGCATAATTTTTCCATTCTGCTAAGCTATAAATCACTCACTAGGCAAATTTCTGAAAATAGTTCAGTTTTAGAACACTCATAATCAACAATCTTATTTGGGGCAAATGCAGGGTCTTGTTCCTTAAAACAATGTTTAAGAGCAAATAGAAATCATAGCCACTTTCATGGGAATCCTTCCAAAAAGGAGCACTATGTGAGTAGTAAGTTATGATTGGTATGTTGTAAGATTAATCAGGACATTCTGAAAAACATACATATGTTAAAAAAAAAATAAATAATAAAGTACGTGTAGCACTTTTTATATTTGTAAGACTTACATTCAACAGTAGAAAGTGTACAATAATGGTCAGGCTGCGGGGAAAGAAATATATCAGGAAACATACCTACAGCCCTAAAGATTACCTTGACTTTTTTTTTGGTTTGGTTTTTTCTACTGCACAAAAATTAATTGCTGCTTCCTACACAGAAACAACTTTGGACAATGGGACCCTTGACTGTAAAATGCTCTTGAGAGAGAACTTGTTGAGACTTGCCCATGTTAAGCTTGAACTTTTTTTCAAAAACTTCCTTAAAAAATAAAGAAGAAACAACTCTAGACCTGCAGGAAATACCTGGTTTTGTGTTGCAGTCAGACACAAAAATTAAGAAATACATTTTGAACTGTATTGAACTACAGCCCATTTGACTATGATAGGCATTTGGCTCTTATGTCACTGGTTTATAATGCTGATTCTCTAATGTAATTGGGTAGGACACAGCTGTGTGCATGGTTGAGTACAGCACAAAATTTTCAAAGTTTTAGGGATGATAAAATTACCTTTGACCAGTGTAGGAGGGCATACTTCACTTAAAAAACTGACTTGCAACATTTGACATTTATCCCATCCATCTCTTTAAAAACACATCTAATTAGTTTAACTTGATTCAGACAACTTTTAAAAATTACAATGAAGATAAATAAATCCCCTGATACCCCCATTTTACTAGCAATAAGTAGAGGAAAGTCTGAATTTAAATGCTAGCTTTGACCCTTGCTCCTGGCACAAAGTTAATCTGCAAAAGAAAAAAAAAAGAAAAGGAGGGGGGAGAATCCAGTATGTCCTTTGTCAAAAGCCAATTCAAATCTCAACATAAAGTTCAAACCTTCTGCAGCGCACATTATCATTAATATGAAATATTTAGTGGCTCTGTATTCCAGTCATCTTTTGACAATAGCCTACAATGTCTCAGAGGTGGCAGGTGCTGGAGAATTCGTTGAATTTTTAAAGGATATCTCATTTTTCAGGAAGGAGGGTTGAAAACTGCTAATTTGAATTAGCATGCCATTGATTAAATTGCATTTTCCATTTTAAAGTCCTGAACAACTCCTCTACACATTAAAAATTTTAGCTGCTTTGAATCTTTTACAGTAGGTATATAAAACTTTGAAACATTGCTATTTAATAGCCATTTCAATCTGTTGGCCCAGCGAATGAGTATAACTCTTTGTCCTGTGGAAAATAGGAAGTCACATATTTGGAGCCCATGTAATGTTCTTCAGAGATAAGCTTCTCACAAATTATAACTACTAATAACATTTGGAGCTTTCCTATGTGATAGGTGCAAGGTGAAAACAAGGTTGGAGGAAAATTAAAGTAGAACTGCTTTTACAATTTTTTTCAGATTAAAACCTCGCTAACATTTAATATTTGAATTTAAGCAAATGTTTAAAAAGTTTTTGTGATTATTAAATAAGCACTAAAGCAAAATGGAAATTAGACTGCTAAACATTCCTATTGCATTCACATGGCTATGCACACAGAAGATATTTCACATTTTGAAATCATCTGCCACTCAAAAGGAGCTTTTAAGTACTTATTTTTTTGGAACTCTACTCATGGAGTTAATTCACACCACACACAGGGCAGAGGAAAACGTACTTCTCCCAGAAGCAGAACAGCACTCCAAGTCACTGAGCACTCTGAGACTTTCAATATTGTCATCATACATTGCATTACATTCCCATAAGACTTTACTAACCAGAGGGGATTAGGCTGATCTGGTAACAAGGGGTAAGATGTCCGGGGACTGCTGTCACATTTCATGTCCACTGTTACCCAGCCATGCTTACGAAGAGTGTCTTCTGCCACTCCCATGAACAAGCTCAGCTGGAACAGCCAGCCAGAATAGGAGAAGGTGATAGGAAAGTCATAGAATCATCAAGGTTGGAAGACACTTCAAGATCCTCAAGTCCAACTGTCAACCCAGTACTACCTCTGCAACCCCTAAACTACCAAACCACACCACCCAGAGGTAGATCCAGACATGTCTTTAACACCTTCAGGGATGGTTACTCCACCAGCTCCCTGGGCAACCTATTCCAACTCCTGACCACAGTAACAGTGAAAAAAAATTTCGAATATCTAATCTGAATCTCCCCTGCCTCAGCTTAAGGTTATTTTCTCTGGTCCTTTCACTGTAGGCATGGTAGAAGAGACCAGTCTCCACCTCACTAAAATGTTCTTTGGGTTGGTTGTAGAGTCATGCTATTGAAGGACAGAGCAGTGGGGAAACCTCTGCTTTTGATAAGTACAGCCCAAGTGTCCCTGGCTGTGAAGGAGAGCACAGCCTGGGACACCTTTGTGAGATCTTCTGATGAGAGCTAACAGCTTTAACTGAGCATGACTCCATAGTCTAATTCACTTCCTTCATCTTTTTTTTTTTTTTGTGTGATGCTACAGAGAACAAAAGAGCAGCTATTTTGCATTTGCGTGAATGAAAATTTTGGGATAATACTTACACATGCCATACTTGAGAGGATAACCATTAATGTTAAGAAAAGATCTTTTCTATAAACATTTCCATCTCAATATATGCAGAGCAAAACATTAAATGAAAAGGGTGGAAATGAAAGTGAAGTAAACTTACAAAACCAGCTACAGTAACAATAGAAACCTTCTTTTTTTCTTTTAATTTCATTTCCTCTGGCAATAAGATTCCAGAGAAACCAGCTTCACAGAAAATGAACAAGTGAACAAGTGCCTAATGACTACACTGGACGTAAGGACTGCCCAGAAGTGATCTAATGCCATTTTGAGGCTGACTTCACAGAGGAAATGAATCCTTTAATTAGTATTTGACTGACTTTGTTTCCTTGTCTTCAGTGATATTTTTTTAGTCTGAGTGAGTAAAACCCAGATTGTTGTGACAATTGTGAGAAAAAATTAGTCAGCATTTATAAATCACTTGGAAGAAAAATTGGTATTGCTGATAATTATGAAATTGGATGCAATCAGCAAAATATGTTGAATTGAAAAACCAGTTGTTTCCTCTTCTTGTTCATCTTAAAGTTGAAAACACAGAACTGCAGTAATCTATAGGTGACATGGTGATATAGCTGTAGTATTCTAGCAAAGGCTGTCAGACTCCATACTCCCACCTCAGTATTGACATAATTTTTCCCTTTCCAGTTCTGTAGGAATGTGAAGACAACTGACTCATTTGCACAAAATGTCAGCAGTCTGAAAACTTAAGTAGGTTTCCCTTACCTTACAACCATCTAAACAGTGCAAGAAATAACTCTGTGTACTTTGGTCTTGAAAAAATATAGCTGATGACTCCTGGATTCTTAAAAGTACAATTCACATCTCAGATAACCCGTATTTCCTTGGAAATACTGGCACTTGATTGTGTGGACGTGAAGGTAGAAAACTATTAGGGAAGGTAAACCTCCGGGTTCAGCATCCCCTGGAGCCAGTCACCCACACCTGTACCACATACATGTGCACATATACAACCCATGCTTCTTACAGTGCAGTTGTGTTTTATGTGTATCTTGGTTTAGTATCTTACTTTAATTTATTTTTACAGTTAAACTGAGGCTTGCATGCACAAAATTACAATAGTTCTTTCTTAGCAGCATGAAGAGTACAAGCCACTGTTTGTATGTTTGGTTTTGAGTTACAAAATACTAGTAATAAAATATGTAAGAATAAACACTGGAAAGAAGGGATAAGTTTTTGGTTTTAAACATCTGTTTTAAAGTGATATGAGGGAGTGAAATTAAATTTAATAATCTCTCTTCCTTCCTTTGCTTTTGAAATCATAAGACAATGTGGTAGGACATGTGTTTCAGATCTAGTGTGGTATTTTCAGATGTAGACAATTCATTATCCGTGGTTCTCCTTTTCTGCATAAACCATGATTTTGTAAGTACAAAATTGTCTGCTAAATTGTCCCCAGGTTACACAACACAAAACAGCATTTATGTATAATAAGGCATTACCTCCACCTGCTATAGACAGTGTTTATTCTGCACATTTTGTTTTCTCTGTTGGATTGCAGCCAGTGAACTCAATAGTTTGTTGGAAAGCAAAGGATCTTACATGTCAAATTGTCTGATTTATTTTACAAAAGTTTAATCATCTGTCAGCTGTTTTTCAAAGGGAGGTTCTTTCATGCTTTTTAATAGATATTTCTCCAGTGAGGTTTTTCCATGCTTTTTAATGGATATTTCTCCAGCGAAAAACTAATTTTTAATATCTTTGTCTAACTCACATATGTATGCGCTTAAATCAGGCCACAGGGTGTGAGCTGATTTAGACACTCAGCTACAGGACTTTTGCACTCACATTAATCACATACTTGAAAATGCTCATCAGTTGCGCCAACCACCTGCTCATTCTGATTTACACTGATTTTACACTGATTAGTAATTTTTGATTATACCTATGCCCACCTTTATGCCTACAGCTGTATGACTCAGGGCATCACACCTCCTTGAACCAATGGATCAGCCTAATCAAGAGAACTTTATCACACAGAAGCTAAATCTTTTGACTGACTGTCCATTTAAATCAGTCAGTTGAAAACAAAGCAGTAAGTGACATAAGTTTTTTTTCTCTTCTGTGCAGGACAGAACTCTGGTTAATTAGGCATTTATGAGAGACTTAACTTCTACAGTTCTCACCACACATGTTATTTTCAAGCAGCTCAATGATCTGAAACACCAATTAGTTTCAATTCACACCTATTATCCTCCTTTAGTGCACTGTTAATTCAAACTCTAAATTCCCCTCCTTGTCAAAAAGTGGTAATTTTCTCTTTTTGTAAGTGTTTCCTCTGAAGTTCTGAAATACACTGCCAAATGCCATTACTTAAAACTTCATACAGAGGTCTTACACCGTTTGCCAAGTTTCCTATTTTCATGTTTTTAGGCCTAGCATGTTCTCTTGCTTTCTCTCTATTGATGAACATATTGTTTCAACTCCCTAGAAACATTCTGTCTTCAACATTCTTCATTCTAAACCAGTTGTAGATTTTTATAGGACACCATAGTGACATTGCCAATGGGAACTAAGATGACTGCAGTCTCATAAAGCACTGCAAATAAACATGCAATGTATGTTATAAAAGGTTGAAATATAAGGTCTTCCCCTTTCTCACACATCACAAACAATTCTGCAGTAATATCAGAAAAACACTCAATGCTTAACATGAAAAAACAGAAGCCTTCAAGTAAGAATGCCTAAAAATAATCTCCATTATTTGTCAGTTAATTTTCAGAGCACTCATTTTCACCAGCAAATAGTCCAAAGAGGAAGGAAAATTCACAGCCAGGTTTCTACCACATATGCTTACAAGCCCATAAAATGAGTGACATCTACAGCTCTGTGGGCACAGCTGATGGTAGTCCCTTATTTGTTCCAAAATATTACTATTACATAATAGATGAAAGTAATGGGGGGGGGAATAACTTACTGCTTAAATATGGCTTTTATTTGAATGTCTTTAATGCAACTTAAATCAGGTCATGCTTAGAAGAAGAATCTGAAAATTACAATCAAGTAACTTAAGCGCTTTAAAAATGCACTTGTTACTTTACTTTTTCCTTTAGAAAACTAATGCTCATAAATGCTGATGACTGGATACCTTACTTGTCCTTATTAACTTTTTTAATAGTTTATTCCACATAATAATAAAATTGTTCAGCTATTTCGTAGTTTGTGATTGCTTATTTTGAACTTTGTGAGAAATATAGGAGGTAGGATAACATTTCAAATCTCCTGCTGATGAGTTAACAGTACAAAATTGCCTATCACTACCCAATAACTTTCCCTCCACATAGAGTACAAAGTTACTTACCGGTGCACCTGCTGATGTTCTGTCATGCATGCTGCCTATACAAATTAGGATGTTTCATATACTGCTCCCAGCTACTGCAAAACAAAATATCAGTTACACATTAATCTTTTGAGTTAAGCTGCCAACGTTGCTCAAGATCTTGCTGCAGTGCTTTCTCAGTCCATCAAATTTCTATACATTTCATGTCTATCTGACAAGTTTTATGTGTGATCCTCTTAATTATGGTGACAGACTGAATAAAAATTTATCATGCTTGCATTTAGGAAAAAAAAAAACAAACAACATTTTTTTTCCCCAAGAAATGGAGAGACAGCTTTATACTCGATGAAGTGATTTTCAGAAAAACATGATGTGAATCTGTTGGTTTGGATGGAAATCTGGAACTAACTCTGATGTGAACCACGGGCACGTCTTATTTCGGCACAAATGTAAATCTCAGTTTATGTATATGCATGCTATATGCTACTGCCAAACAAAATACCTCCAAGTTCAATCTTGTAAGTCTCCTGCACATTTGCAGTCAAATATACATATGAAAAGCACTCAAAGGAAAAATTTAATTTTTCCTCATATCAGCAGCTGAGAGATCTAGCATATGTACTAGGGTCAAAATTTGCAGCTAACTATATTAGAGACACAAATAACCTCAAGGCCAGACAAAATGTAAAACCCAGACTAGAAGATATCCAAGACACACTATATACTTGAGACAACTTTTATTTAGATTTATAGAACTACCTTCTCATACTCATGTTCCAAAATGAAAAGTCTCGGCAGCACAGAACACCAGCAAAGTCCCAAAAAACTGTTAAACAAAACAAGTCCTTCTCTGTGTGTGATTTTGCACAGACCTTCTACAGCATTTGAAGACATCATAACAAAGCAAGGACTAATCTTATCCACAAACATAATTAATAGACTTCATATTTGTATAAGGGCAGTGAAGAAGGATTAACAAAAAACAAGCAAAAGCAGAACTACAAGTCATGTCTCCAATCCAGCGAGAAATATAACAGCACTTGCTTTGCCAAGGGTGAATTCTGGAAATCTCAACCATACATTTTCTAGAGATTTTTTGTTCCAGATTGCAGTTAAATCTGGCCAGGGATTCAGATTCTCAAAATTCAGGATGTTCAACCTCTAAACAGTCACAAATGCTCAGCTTTTCATCTACAGTTCCTATCAAATATAGAAACATCTTTCATATGTTTAGTTTTTACACAGATTTCAGTACTCCTCAAACTTATTTTAAACCATTTTATGGCTATCCTTCCTGCCTGTTAAACACATCAAGTGCTTCAGTGCCAGCTGGTGTCAAAAAAGAAAGTCTAAAAACAAAAAAATATACTGCTGGCTGTCTTCTATCCTTGCTGGCACCCACTGCTTGAAGACAGATTAAAACACTACTTGTAACTATTCCAGCATTCCTCAGACAGCAGAATTTTATAGTGGGAGAGGCAATTAACAATATTGCTCTTCAGCGAGGGGCATTTTCTGAGCTCCTTTCCTCAGTTCCATTATGACCTTCTGATCTCATCCCCTTTTGTTTGCACAACAGCTTTCTATGAAGCAAAAATTTAAAATAAAAATAAAAAAAAAGGTAACCAACAGGGAAATGCAAGGTAACGCTATTTTTCCTTTTAATCTATTCTGGTATGACCAGCAAACAGAAAGAAAAAAAAAAGTTGTCTTTGTATTGTGTGCATTCAAAACTTTCAGGAGATTTACACATTTAATCCAGTGCTGTCTCCACCTTCCCTTTCAGCTGCCTCACACTGTGTTCCCTCACAAGGACAAGGCTCCAACCATCTTACTTCACTCTGTGCTCATCACAAGCATTAGAAGAGATGCTAAACTCCACCATCACATCAGATGAGACAGCGGCATACAGCTTCATGTGCTCAAGGATATATTAACATTGAAAAAAAAGAGAGAGATTGTAATAAGTATTTTCAAACATGCCTGAATTATGTCCTACTTTGGCATTCAGTGAAAAGGATAATTAGGAGATGTCTCATTTACTCCATACATTGAACTTGTTCTTTTTGTCAATGCCATAATTTTTTACAGTCAGTGCGACAACTTTCCTATAGGCAGGAGGTTTTTTTACAGACAAACATTTTGAAAATGCTCAGATTTGCAGTTCCACTGGCTTTAAAGACATCCAATTTGTGGAGCATCTTTGAATGAAGACTATAAATTTTTAAATAAATTACTAAGGGAGTGAACTGTTAAGCAGAAGCTGTAGGAAGATTTTAATTGTTTAATATTTTCAGTTACTATTTTCATAATTCAATTTGTTACTTAAAAACTTAAAAAAATTAGATGGCAAGCAGATACCAGCTCTCCCACTATTAGAAATTTTTAAAATACCTGCATTTTTAATCTGATTAGAAGAACAAGGTCTGATTCAGTTAATGTTAATCAAATTTGGGGAAAAATATCAACAGACTAGAAATTACAGTATATGAACCTTCTAATTTTACCTCCTAACAGTAAAATTGAAAGATCTGTATCTAATGCCGCAACTATTTTTAATACAAATAATGTCCATTTTTCTTCCAGTAAAATGCTTACTATCACACTTATAATATTTTCATCTCTATTGTTGTTACTTGTCATATAATCATAGAATCATTAAGGATAGAAAAGATCTCCAAGATCGAGTTTAACCTTTGACCAAACACCACCTCAACAATAAACCATAGCACAAAGTGCCATGTCCAGTTGTTTCTTTTAAAACAATGCCTTATATTTTTTACCAAATGCACTGAAAATAAGTGTATAAATAATACTGATGAAACTAGCTGCAACTAAATAGAAACATCTCTTCATATAACTGATTTTCATGACTACTACTTTTACAAGACACAAAAGATTTTTTTTCCCTATAAATAGACTTTATAAATGAAAAATTCAATCCAAAGCATTATTAAAAGTTTAAGTCCAACATCTTTGGTTATTATTCATTGTTGAAACAAAATGAAACCATAGGAAAAAGTTCCATTGGCTACACCCATTCTGGAATACAGTTCATGAACCAAACTAATAAATACTTCACAAGCATAAATTCTGAACTTGCATAATAATAGCTATTTTGGCATTGCTCTGGTCGCCCTGATAGAACTGCAGTTACTTCCAACCTCCAGATTTCTAGACAGAGCAGAATAGCTCTATAGCTCAGTTCCACCTAAAGACAGCTACCACTAAATAAACTATTCAAATTAGCCAAGAAAGTATAATTGTGTTATGGGCATACTCCAGTCAGACTAACTTACCTTTTGGAGAAACCAGTTTCAGTATTTCTACAGTACAATTTACTGTACTTTGTAGACAAAACGAGGGAGGATGCAGGCATCTAAGGCAAAATATAGGCCCATGCAAAGGTCTGGATACAAAATAGCACTTTCATATTGAAGGCCTTAGCAAGAGCTCAGAAACAGGCAATAGAGGATAAAGGTTTATTAATATATCACTGTATTCACTGTTTTCCAATTCATAGCTCTAGGAGCCCCTTGTAAAGCCTCAATGGCTACTCTTAAAACAACTGAAAACTCCAAAGCACCAAAGTTCACTTATATTCTCCAAAGTGGCCTTTGATGTAGATCATGATTCTCTCTCTTCCCTCCTGCTCCTTTTCCTCATTGCCAGTGGGAGAAACCTTACTGTATAAGTACAGCTGTCTTCCCAAGGTACTTGAACCTGCCTGCACACTCAGCAGGAATATTAGGTATCCAATTCTGGCCCACTACATACCTGGGCACTCAAAAAGGGGAGAGTTTCAGTCCCTAAGCTTCAGTAGTGGACTTAGATCTGCAAGTGGTTATACTACATACATACATAGTTATATATAGTTGCAGCCAACTTCACAATCTTATTGCATCTAAGAGAACACTATAAATGTGCTACACTCTGTAAAAATCAGCCTGAACGTCAATCTCAATCTGATCATGTAAGCAAAGATTAGAATGCCTATTTCTGAGCCAGTTAAAATAAAGGGGCACTCCACAGTTACAGAATAACATAATGCCAGCCCTGCAAATATAATTCCAGTATTTAAATTCAAATTGTTCTGATCTAGGTTCCAAAAATCACTATTAGCATGTGTAAAAATTAAAAAAAAAAAACACCAAAAACAAACAAACAAACAAACAAAAAAAACCAAACCCAAAACCAAACACAAAAACAAACAAAACACAAAAAACCTTCAATTTGTCAGGTCAAGAACATCTTGATGGAAGTAACATCTTGATGGAAGTAACACTGTCAAACTTTTATGAGTGTGGTCTTTCATAAAGCCGGTCTCAAAGGACATAAAGCAAAGACATTCCAAACCAGGATGCACTGATGTCCCCACTCCCCAGCCCCGCTCTCTTTTCCAGTAACCCTTTCAACACTTAGAAAATGAAAACACATCTTACTGCAATAGTTGCTCATATTTGCTGTTTCTAAAAACATCCAGTTTTGACAGAATAATTTGAACAGTGTCAGATTCTGCTGTATTTTGAACTAATCTTAAGAAAAATAAAGACATTTCATCCCAAAATATCCAAGGAATTTACAAATATGATTCATAGGTGATTAATTATGGTCCTGATATTACTAGCTATACCAACAAAAACAGTAATTCAAGACTTCAAACCCTTTTGAGACTAGCCCAAAAATGCTTATGAAACTTTTTGAAAGACATATTCAAAACCAAAAGTTTTAATCCTCAAAAATATTTTACAGATTTTATAGAAAAGCCAGATATGTACTCAAATTCAGGTTGATACTTAGCAAAATCACTTTTATAACAGTAAATATTTGTAATAGAACCAAATTGATTATTTCTTACAGCACTTAAAAATCTTGTTATTTTGAACTTTGCAATTGCTGTGTTTCGTGAGGACTCAGAAAATATCTCTCTTCTATATTGTTTATTATTTTTCATCGGTTTTAGATGTTAAGACTAACTTTTTGCAAAAGATTCTGGGTAAAGTTGTATAAAATTACATTTAATTTTATGATTCACTGTGAAGTCCCAGCTTTTCAGAGACTGTTCATTTATAGATTATATGTAAAAATAACATAACCCAGACAGATTTAAAAACAAAACAAGTCACTCAATTTCTGTGGCCCAGACTAATGACACAGGTCTGGGATGTTTTTGTCCCTGTTTCTAGGCACTTTGTGGTGCCAATAAGAATACGGTATAAGCCAGTCTTAATCTGACCATGGGAAAGAAACGGGCAAAGATATATAGCCAGAACTGTTTATGAGATAAACAAAAAGTTTACTGCTTCCCACATACTAGGGAAACAGTTGGATTACACATCAGCATCTGGTTTCTTCAGACAATACTACCAGGAAGTTAATGAAATTGGAACAAGGAAATTACTATGACTCGGTACTCCATAAAAAAGTGTAATTTATCATCAGTAAAAAAACAATGGGAGCTTTGCTGATAAATTAACAAAAGAAAATAAAAAGGCTGTATTGCTGCAAAACAATAAATCTTTTTTTTTTTCTCTATAAGTTAGTTCTGTTCCAAAAGCTGATGTCACCTAATATTAAAAAAAAGGCAACCTTGCTCTGATGAGAATTGGTGGCCTTTTTGGGTTACAAATAAGATGTGAGGCAAGACGTTTATCTGAAATTTCCAGATACTTACGGCATGATATTCAAATGAAAACTCTATTAGTTTTATTTTAATGGGGTTTGATTCCACCCAGAGTAGGAAACCAGATTACTGCTTTCAGCATTTAGGAAAGTTTCTTCCTCTCACTAAAGGTAAAATAAGTTTTTCTGTTAAAAGACTCATTTCCCAAGAATCAAACTTGGGCTGTCAGTTTGGTGACTTGCCAGGGAAAATATACTGAAACTCTGGAATTTGATTGCCTGAAACTTCTCAGCTAGGCAACCTTCACTCAATCCACATTGTCTGTGGGGTATTACAAAACATCTCATATGAAAGTTTCTAAGAAATAATTTCCTTCAAAGCCAGAAAATTTCTCCTTCAGGAATGTATTTTTCATTCTCTTTGACTATTTCCATGGCAGATTTATTCCTGTATAAGGTCTCAGTTATGGCACTACAATGGGGTAGACTATTTCCTCTTCAAACTCTTGGAGTGCCTTCAGACCACAGTGGGAAGAGCACACCTAGGTCAGAGCACCCTGAGGGAGAGTACTTATGCAGTAGTCCTGAGCCAGCAAGATTTTCTCAGGCTGGTCCTACCCGCTCTCCTGCACCTGCGTGCCAGCAACCTGGCATGCCCAATGGCCTACACAAAGTTCCCTGTCTGACTCATATCAGCAACTGCCAGTACTTCTCAACAAAAGGAGGAAACTTCAGCCATGATCTGGGTTCCTTACTCATAGACCGTATCTGTTGATGTGCCAATATGGGAGTGGGCAGCAAGAAGGCACCCTACAGGCTGCCTTCTCCCACTTGCAAATTCATCTTGTCTAAAGGCAGCTTGAAGAGGATGGTGAGCCTTCTCTAATAATTTCTCATGCATGGGTCTAAGAACATAGGTGCCCCATACCCAGTCAAAACTCTGCTCTGGATCAGTGTGAATAGATCAGATCACAGCAGCACGCAGAAACATACCTCTTTAGTCTGGAGGGAATAAGGGATAGAACCATATGCATGCATGTTAGGGGCAGAAAATTGAGTTAATGATGGAGAATTCCAGTTGTCTAGGAATTTGTATTAGAAGACAAATATAAAATGAACGATGTTACTTCCTTCAATGTAATAATAATAAAAATTAAAAATCCTGTTCCTTTTGGTAGATTTTTTCTGGAGCAAATACATTGCCTGCCTTATTCCTGTCACTGCCGAAGAAGAGGCATTCACTGCCAGCCCCCAAACAATATCCTCAATGTCCTTAGTTTTCTTAAAAATATGTAGCAGTAGACAGGACAATCTCTTCCTCCAAGCAACCTCTACTCTAAAATCAGGCCCACCCAGAGTCAGGACTGTGTTGTTTTGCACTACACCAGACTCCAGAAAAAACTTCCAACATTACAAAAAACCCTCTTCTTTAAAGACCCTCCAAAAATATTCCCTGAATTAAAGGTGTTGTAGCACCTACAGTCCTTGGCTCTAAGCAGCACAGAACTGTACTAAGGACCCGAGTCCCTTGGGGCTGATCTTCAAATCAAGATGAATGACACCTCTTTTTCTGATTATACAACTGCCCACAAGGAAAATTCCAGTGGGAAAATGGCATTCTCAAAGCTGCAGACTTGTGTTTGGACTTTACTCACATCCAGCATGTTTTCCCCAAAATTGAGCTAAGGGGCTCTTGGGAGAAGTTGGGCTGTGGGGAAGCTTGCTTCAGAGATGGCGTGCAGTTTGTCAGAGCTCTTTTCTCAGACAGTTGTCAGTATGGAAAGTAAGCTGTCATCAGATCCTTTGGCAAGCCAATGCATTTTACTAATCTGGCAGAAAAATACAGCAGAAGAAAACCTGACTAGCTTCCTGCCAGACAAGTAGGACGAATTTGTCTTACTGCAAAAGCTGACACAGGGGAAGGGGTGGAAACATATGGCTAGAAATCAGAGTAGGGGTACAAAAGAATGCAGAGAAAAGATCGGGACTTATAGTTTTCTTGGCAACAACTACATTAGCCACTTACCCACACTCCACTCTGGGTACTCACTCGGTTCACAGCACAAAATTTTAAGAACATTAGAGAACGTGCAGCTGATAAATGGCAAATGGCAGGAAGACGAGTAGCATTTCAATGAGCCACCAAAGTTCAGGGGCTTGGCCCTGGCCCTTCTCAAGTCAGTGACACAACTACAGTCTTCTCCATCTGGTTAGGCTTACTTCCTGTCTACCTCACCAGAAACCCACTGCAGTGTTTCAAAACCAGTGGCCACCCAGAGGAGTACCCATATATTGGATTAAAAACACACAATTACAGATAAAGGAAAAAAACACAGTAGGATAGAAGTGCCTCTAGCATTTGAAACTACAGGTTTTGAGAAATATATTGTCTATTTATGAAAAATGCTGCTTATTGGCAAACTTTTACCAACATTCTGTCACTCCATAAAATTAGTACCCTGTGACTGTTCCCACTGAAACTGCAAGAATTTCCACTGTATAAAGGCGTGCATAAGTCATTACATGATTTAAGCCACAGATATGAAACTCTCCAGCCTGGCAAATACAAACGGTAGCATTGTAACAACCCAGGAACTGTACTAAAAGTTAAACAATGCCTTTGGACATTAAAGATAAGACATAGAATAGGCTACTAAACTGAACAGCTGATGAAAACAGTAGTGAATTGAAGACTTGAACAAAAAGCACAAAAAGGAAGAACATCTGCAATACTTAACTACTGGAGGAAACAGAGGACAAATATTCCTGTTTCTTTAGCTGCAGTCTATATCCCCACAACAGTTAAAATTGAATGCATCTAGGAGGTAGTACAGCCCCGCAGGAAAAGTGTACACAAGCCAAGGATAATCATATGCAATTTTATAACCCCATGGGCAAAACACTAATTCTATAGCTATATGAAAGAAAGTAGACCAGTTGGGGACTCTTAAACTTTCAGAGAGAAATATAAAGTATCCTTATTATTGAGAATGCTTTGCTGACAACTCAGTCATTACACATACACTCAAACGCATTAAAGTTAGGAAGGACCACACCACTTATTTAGACCGATTTCATACATAAATTATTAAAGCTTCTTAGCAGCCATCTTTTCAGCAAATTCCTAACTTCAACCACAAGAGACCCTCAAGAAAGACATCCATCATATTGTAAATACTTCAAGGGATAGAGGTATACTTCTAAATAAAGGTGATCTAGGGAGGGAGACCAGGTATGAGACTTGACCATCTACATTGCTTGACTGTTATTCCAGTCAAGCTCCAACTAATTATGTCCAGTACCATACCCCAAAACACATACAAGAGAGATTGAAACAAATATTAGGCTGATTAAAATAAAACAGACCTTCTCCTGTACTGCTAGCTAAGGAAGGCTACATGCTGTATATTTATATCCAGATGACGTTAAAGTAATGCGAAACGTGGAGGACATTGCAAGTTCAACATCTCAGTCGAGCGTACTGCACACTCTGAAACCTAAGATACAGGTAGAAAAGTCTAAGACTCCAATTCCCAAGTTAGTCCATTTGGCTAACACAGGATTAATACAGGGCACTGTTTGCTGATCACTGTAATGAAATTGCTCCACAAGGGATCCTGAGCCAAGGTAATTAATGACCTTAAGAATTTCTGGACCATGAATACCAGTGAGACATTTGACTTTTTTTCTTGCTGCAAAGGTTTTAGAGGAATGCAGATTTAAATGAATCTACATACTGTATAGAAGACAGTGCACTCATGTGGATAATTAATCTGTAATTAGATCAATAAGGTTAAACAGACAGATAAACCAAGAATGCTGTTATGTGCCCTGTATTAGTTAACCAAGCTATTGCATTTTTATTAAAGGATTACTGCTATAGAAGACATAGCGATATCAGAACAGGAAAAAAAGATCACTTTCCCTGATGATAATATGAGAGTCTTTGTTAAGGATTTATAAAAGGTCTGGCTATGTTTCTGAAGGCTTAAGGAATCACTCAGGATTGTAGTATTACAACATAAGGTATGCCACATCTGAGATAATAAAAAAGGATCCCAAGCAGTATCCTAATTTGTCCAGTGCCATTTGAGTGGAACAAAATAAACAAAATGAAACAAACAAAAAAAATCAAACCAGAAAAACATTTAAGGCTTTGTCATTCTCATTTCATCATTCTATTAGTGCTGACTGAACCTTTGACCAACAAAATATTTTGCGATCTGATAGAGATGCTCAGTCTCATATAAAAATGTGAGCTGTTTCAGGTAGACACGTATACTCGAGGGTGAAAAAAAAAATATTATTACATCTATTTACCAAATTTGACTCACACCCTTGAATATCTGAACATGCATAGGCTTGACAAGTGTTTCAGAAGATACATCACTATAAAATACTTCATGTCAGGAAAACTACGCAAAAAATTGCAGCATCACCAAACCCAGTTCAGATGGAGAAAAGAAAAAAAAGTGTAATGGGTTTAGATTCATAATATTTTACAGCTTGCTATCTCTCCCACTCTGTGCACAACAAGCAGAAGTTCTTGCAAAACCTCTGAAAATATTCTCACATATCGATCATGGAGACCAAATCTCTTTCCAGAGTCAGCAACCATTGCATAAACTCTCCAATTAATTGGGAAGCGTTTTCTCTCAATGGGAAATGACAGTTAATTGAGAAGAATCTTCCCTCCAAATTTAGGACCTCAGGGGCACAGCAGTTTCCCCATTTGCTTGTACAGATTGGAAAATGGTCTGGCAACACTTCCCTGCAAGAAAACAAAACTGTCACTAAAATTTGGGAGAACAAAATATCACACCACATAATTCTTCTATGTTGTCAATTGCATTACAAGATTTTATTCCTAATGAGGTCTACAAGAAAAGTGTGAGAAATGGTATCTCTGAAATGCAGCATATATTCCAGTCATCAGAACTGTGTCTCCTGTGCTATTGTAACAGCTTTTGTACAAAAGACACAGAAGACTATAAGGACTCACAAATTATATATGATTACATATCTAAATGTAAATGACTTGCATAATTACTTTTAAATTTTTAGGAAGATAGATTTCATATTCAGAACTTAATGTGTTTGCTAATGTAACAAACCTCAAAGTCCTATGCAGTAAATGCTTTTGTGTACAGCAAGAAAGAAATACGAGACACTTCAAATAACAGCCTGAAAGGTGCTTTAGTGCCAGGGATAATTTAGTGGTCTCCCTCAAATTCAGTTGTTGTTTAGGTCAGCAGAAGCTGTGAATCCTTAAAAAGAGAACTGTGATCAAATGAAATATAATTCTCTAATAAAATGTAAGATGTTACATAGCTATATTTTATATACTAATTCAATCCAGCAGTTAAAGCTCAGCTCCCTGAACAATAAAAGGAGTTTTGCTGAGCACAGTCCTTCCAGCTCCTAAGCTGCTCCTTTCCCCCCACTGTCTTCTCTGTAACCAGGCGGATACAAAAGAGACCAATCAAACAAGATTTTTGTTTACTTTTGACTGAGAGATAGAAAGTGGTGAGCCTGCATATACTCCTTTGTCCACAGAGAACATACACTAGATTTTGTTTGATACACATTTTTAAAGTTCCTTTTAAGTTTTCCCTTCTTAGAGAAGGGTTGTGTTGCTATAGCTTTTGGCCCCTTGCTAACAGCAGCTTTTTCCCCCTCACCAGAATCGAAAGCTTTTGATCTCTTTTATCTTCTGCTTGCTCATAGCCTAAGAATTGCATCTGTGGCAAAGCTTGTCCTCTTAAGAGTCCATTGACTTATTGCTAGAAAACAAGGAAATAGCTTTCTTTTCACTTGAGTCCCTGTTGAGATAATACATTCTGAAGGGACACAGCCTGTGTGGAGTAATCAGACATACAGTTCATCACTGTTTGAAATGTACAGTGAAAATATACTACCAGAGGGAGGAGGGGGGTGGGTGGAAATCCAAGAGAGCTTCTACCTAAGAGAAATACACAGACAGCAATCCAAACTAGGCTTTTCTTAAATAACATATATCAGGTGGCACTAGGCCATGCTACAACTTGCACAATAGCACATATTGGACATAAACAAGCAGAGCCCAAAAGCAAATAAATACATATATTTTATTGTATTTCTGTGCTGCAAGTAAGGCAAGGCATTAGTGGCATTCATCTTTTCAATTCAGAAACACACAGTACAGTCCACCAGACTATCCAATGGCAAGACTGATTTCCTAAACACTAGTGACTCTCTTGTAACATCCTTATCCAGAAAAAATAAAAAGCAGTCCAGGTGTCCACTGTACCACTATGTCCAGCTTCCAAAACAGCTGGCTAGAGGACTGACATTTCCCAGCTTCAGCTGGAAAAGGCATTCTTCACTTCAATCTTGCGTTGCTGTACACACTGCGAACCAAACAGCTGGACAGCTGTCACTGATGAAGCAATGCCAGTACTCCAAACGGCTGAGACTGAATATCTTTCTACAAAAAGCCAGTTGCATAAGTGCTATAAATATGACCTACTGGCTCCCAAACAGGTCCTCACTGTACAAGATCTGCAGTGGTAGGAAATGCTTCTGATACTGGGACTGTGGTCATGCAGCTGCTTTTTCTGCAGCTTTCTCCTAAGGAACTGGCTTTCCCAGAACAATTTCTTTATTTCCACTCAATAAGAGTGGAAAAGTGGGTTGAAACTATATTTATGTAGCTTCTCAGCTGTGATGTGCACTCCTTGCAACTGCAAATTTTATTTTTAAAGTTCTTTGAGTAGAACTGCGCTGTACAAAAGCAGGCTACCATTATTTTAAAAGCTTTATTTTTTCATTCCTTTTCACTTGTTTACAATGCTGTAGAGGCTCTGTACAAACACCTAAGGGGAAGAAATTATTTACATTTCGCAGCTAAATTCTTGATTTAATCCATTACAATGTGAAACAATCTATATACTCATATCTTAAAGTTAATAATTAAGAGTGGAAGTTGTGTGTGCATATTCATATTTAACATCCCCTTCTTTATTTGTTTTTTTTGCAAACAGATCAAGGAAAACAAATTCATTTTAATTCAGGGGAACAGCAAATTTCAAACCTGGAATTAGAGAAACCCTCTGCAAAATTCTACTAATGTAATTTCTACAAGAAAATGAAATGTTAAAGGATAAAAATCATTAATTTTATTTGTTTCTGAGTTCAATGGCAAAAAAGAGGATATGAAAACATATTAAGTCATGAAGACAGTTCTACATTGAGAGTCATCAGGGAACAAAGATTTAGAGGTTAGCAGAGCAAGAAAGACAACCACAGCAGTATTAAAAAATATCAGCAACCTTGCCTATGTCTCCAGAAATAAACAAAAATTAGTGTAGCATAACCACTACCAAATGAGCTCTTTGCACTTTACATAAAGAGCCTTAAAAAAAGAATAACAAAAGACCCTTTGGGTCTTCTATCCCCTCCTGATTACTAAATATTTCTTGGCAAAAGCCACTTTTCCTTCTGAGTAAGGACAGGAAAACTATACAAAGAACACTCATTTGGCCCATTTTTTTATTTCTCTTTTACACATACATGACATTATTTGACTTTATTTCACTTGCCAACTCTTTTAATGATTCAAGTCACCAATCACTAAGGTTATTTGAGGGGGTGGGGAGGGGAAAGTGGCAGAGGTATACAACATTTGGACTTGGATTGCCCTTTCGCCTCATAAAATCTACAGGACAAAGTTTATTAGGTCCTGTGCGAAAATTTTCTTACAAAGCCTTGCCTCTGGAGACAGGTAATTTTGAGGAAAAATCCCTCAGAGCAGTCCCATATCTATTCTAATTTTGGTGACTTCCTCAAGGTACAATTCAAGTGAAATTGTGCAGCATTCCTGTTCTGAACAGTTGTTACTCCAGTATGCAACATCCACCACAGGAAGAAATCAATGACAAATTCAGTGTCACCTCAACTTGCATAGATCAGAACAAGGACACTAGACATTTCCTCTGCCAGTTCCAATCATAAATGAGCATCAAAACTGACACAGCTAGGCAGCTTGTTTCACAGCTTTCCACAAGAACAGAGAAAATGGTAAAAAGCCATAGTAGTAAGGAGGTCAAGATAAAGCTCTATTCCCTGCAGAACATTTCCTGAGTAGAAGTTAACCTGGACTAGACCTTCTGCTCCAGTGACAACACCGAATATGAACTTTACTACTGTTATTTTGTTTTTAAAGAAGTGGCTTTTCCAAGACATGCATTATTAAAAATAATGTCATAAATTATAAATTAATGTTGTACAATATAATTCAGCAACAGTGAGATAAGTTCTCAATATTAGTACTATCTCCTCAGGTTTAATTTTGAAAAGTTTCTACCCCAAGAAACTTCTAAGAAACTTTTGAAAAATAAACTCCGTGCATTCAGGAGAAAACAAAACAAACAACCAAACGAAAAAAAAAGAACCCCAAACAACAAAAAAACCCAGAGGCAGTATTTCTTATTTTTTTAATCTGCACTTTTTAAACTGGTCCCTCATTTTTGTACATTTGGAAAGGGATTCAAACCTCAGCTTAAGATGTTGCTCAAGGTAGTTGAGTAGACATCTACCTCCCACATAGTCCTCAAAGGCAAAAGAAAGACAGGCAGATGTCAGGGATAATGGTTCCCACTTACACTGACACACATTTCCTGAGATAAGACTTCAGCAGGTCTCCATCTCTTCTCATCAGCTATTTAGGAGACTTAGCTGACCCCTAAAGTTAGATGAGAATCCTTCACTACAAGTTCTAAACTAAGAATAAAGTAACAGTTAAATCTCCTAAGGTATCCTTAATTAATTTATATTTTAAAAAAATCCCAAACAACAAAAATAAACAAAGAATGTTCAGAAATATTTTAATTCTAAGGGATATCTTTACTTCTATTATAACGTATTACTCATATAGGATAAAGCATTACAATATATCCCAATAAAACAAAATCAATTAATTAATCTTTGACTCTAAAGCAAGGCTATGAAATCACTATAATTTTGTATAATTACAAAACCAAATGATTTCAGGAAAAAATGTTTCATCATTTTTTCACCACCAGCGGTCCAATAGTAGCTACAGCAGCCAAGCCACAAAAAAGTTTCATTTCTTGTGCAGGTTATTGTATGACAATAAATGTCTCTGAAATGGCAGCCCCAGAAACAACACACTCCCTAATTTGATACAACTGCCAAAACCCAAGTTCAGTGTAATGAAGTTGCCCACTCTCTCATGTGTTCCTGTGTTTAAATGATTCCACAAGAAGTCAGCATGACTCTAATACAGATCTTTTTTAAGTTACATGCTTTATGTTATAATTGTTTTTAAAGGAAATCATTACATAAAAGAGGGTCACTTCTCTGGAATAACTTTTTCTACCAGAGTTTGCTGGTGAAGAGATACTACTGTTAAGGTTACCCAAAAAAATCTGAAATCCATGTGGCTTGACACAAGTAACACACTGCCAGAAAGTCTGTTCTCTCACAGAGCTCTATTATTATACATACTTGCAGTCCAGCAGGGAAGAATGACAGTGAGTCACCCTCAGTCACCGCCCCAGGGAGATGATCTCTTCTTGATGTCAATCACAGTGAAGATTCTCTCACTCCTTCACTTGAAGAAAAGCTGCAATGATCGAGGCAGGGTTCAGGAATGAAGTTATCACTAAGCTGCAAGAGGTCCTGCTTAAATCATGCTCATTTAGGGCTTAAATGCTGTTAGAATGATGCTACTGAGACAAGGTACTACAAACCCAAACATTTCACATAAAGGAAAATTCTACAAACTTTATAAAAGATCAAGTTCTAGGGTTCTAGGATAAGTAGTTTGCCCTTCTGCTACTGCAGAAAATACATTCTTTTTGTCTGAATCAGTGAAATCAGCCTCTGCTTTTCCTCAACCCAAGACAGCGGGCTTCATTTTCTACTATGGCAGCCTAACCTAATTACGTATACAAGAAAAAAAAGGGTGGTTGGAGGAGCACAAGGGGAAATATCAATGCCCACAGCTATAAAATAATAAGACAGACATTCATCAGCAACATTTTCCCTGGAAATGCACAGGATTACTCAGTCTGAGGCCTGATTTTGAATCCTTTGTAATGATGACAATGATAATAGTAATAATGTGTTTGGAACAGGCAAATCCAACATTTTAAACAGTAATGATGGAGTCATCATTAACTTACTGTAAGTGTTTTTCTGAAATTAGACCACAGTAGGATCACCATGGATTGCTGGTACGCTTTGGTTTCTGCAAGGATCTGCCCAACAGGGGCATTCAAAATGCTGTTCTCATAGATCTTTGTACCCATACAGCCTATTAACATCAGTTATAAAGACAGGCACACAGCCAATCATCCCACTTGTCTTTTTGAGAACCACCCTTTTTTTGAAGCTCCCCAATTTCACAAGGATTCAGGCATATTTAAAACACATGTGATATAAACCAGAGTATCAGACTGTTTGTTCACTGAATGCACTTGCTTTCCAATGTTTCTGTGAAGAGAGACATTGTATTCTTATTAAGTTCCATTATTATTTTCATTGCCATTGCCGCTACCATTTATCACTCATTATTAAAATGAAGCACAGAAATTGGATGGGCAAAGAAACTATTCCAATCAGGAGAAAGTCTACAGACTTTAAATAGGCTTTTGCATCTACAGACTTACCTGGCATTACAAATACACTTTGTTTCTATAAATTAAAAACTACTTTAACCCAGTGATGAAACTATTTCTTCATCAAGGAAATTAATAAGCTTTTCAAAGAATTGTGGATTCTAATATGTGGACACATACTTATTTCTGTGAAGTGTTAACACGCTGGTGGTTCTGCTCTGACATTAATACTCTGGAGGTATTGCTTACAAGGAGTTTTATTGTATAAAGAACAGTGGCCAGCAAGTAGTGTGAGAAAAATCTCCTTTATTCAATTTAGTTAGGATACAAATATCTGTGCGACAAAGAAGTTTAGCAGAAAAAGCAAATTTCTATTTCAGCACGTGCTGGGTGCCCTGGCCACAGAGGTCCAAAAAGCACACCCCCGCCACAAAAATCATGCTTTTTATGTGTCCCCAGAGTCCCACCTTGTTAGTACAATGAGAAGAGTGGGTCTCTTTTTCTGCTTGGATTTGGCATGCCCCCCTGTACAGGGAAACAGGGTCTCCTGGTCAAAATGACCACTTTCCTCTGCACACAAAGGATTTACCATGTGGCAGCAGGCCCCTTCCAGCCATATCTTTATCTATTTTCACAATTCCCTATTTCCGAATGCAAATTGTCCCCGGCACCAGTTCCAGACAGGACCTGGTACCTTACAGCTCCCACGGTATGCCTAAAGAAAATAATTCCTGAATTAATGAACTATTTGCTTGTAATAAACCCATATTTTTTTATTCCCCACAAGTAGGATGATACTTCAATTCATTTGTCAATTTCTTTATATGGAATGTAAGTTTTTAGACCTTTTTATTTTTATAATGTCTTAAAATATTTCATATCCAACTACCAGCAAGTAAAAGTTGGCACATTCAAGTACACTGAATTATGATGGGGTTTTTATTTATGAGGATTTAATTTTGCACCACTGTTCACTGACAGTAAGAACCCTTAAAAGCATACTCTATTTCTCTCAAAATAAATTTTCAAATAAATTTAGATATATTAAAGGTAATTTCTCTTCCATTCTACTGCTGTCTTGACAAAATCCTTCGGGGGTCGAGAAGGAGAGGCACATTCCGACTTGGGGGTAAGACGGAGTGGCATGTTTTTTAAATTGCACCAGCTTATATACAGTAGAGCATGGAACATTCTGGAAGAGGGGGCTGAACTTGGGAGGAGCATAACATAAAAGAAAGAATAGAGGATTACAACCATAAAGGGTAAATGAGGGTGGAGCTAAACATATAGGGAAAGACTCCACTGCGGCAAAATTTAGCCAATCAGGGAGCAGGGATGAGGGAGAAGAAACTCCATTTTGTACAGCATACAAATAAGAATATTCAACTTTACAACTATAAACTCATAAACCAGGGGACCTATAACAACCCGATATGCAATAATAAACTCCCTCTTGTGAGAAACAGTTCTTGCTTGCAGTTCTCCTTCTAGACACCCAGTCTCGTCAAACAGTCTCATTGTTCTTTTTCCATTCGATGTACTTTTGTTCTCCTACACTGCCTATTACAAGAAAGAGTTTATTTAGATTAAGAAAATGATTCAAGACTGGTTGTGAGTTGGTCCACACATGAGCTAACCTCAGGATTTTCCCTCATGAAGGTGTGGGTTAATAGTCTTTAATTTACCTAACTAGGCAAGTTTAATTTTGATGGACACTGAGAATGGATGCCAGATAGGTGAATCAAAGAGAGGGAAAAAAACGTCCTAGATTTCAGCTTGGAAAAGGGTCTAAGATAACACTGCAATGCCATATCTGAGCTTGGACAACCTCCAAAGGAATTTCCTAGTGTAGGCCTGATTGAAGATTTATTCTCAGACTCCTAACATTTAATATAGTTACTTGTTTATAGATCACTGGCAGGATGGTGCCAAGCAGTCAATAATATGCAAATATATTTCTGTGAAACAATATTATATGTTAAGTAAGACATGGTGCACAGTACCATGTGTTACTTTCTAATAAAAAAAATATGGAAGAAACCTACCAAAAATCACAGGTTAACAGTATATATTGAAAACTTCCTTTTTAATGCAGAACTCTTTTTTAAGTAATTCCTGCATCAATACAGGAATGTAATAAGTCATCTGAAACTATAAAAACATTTATGATCTCCCATAAAACTTACAAATGGACAAACTGATTTGTCTCAAAATATACAAAAATAATTGGACTGAGAATATACATGCCAGTTTCCCACAAAAAAACCCCAAACAATTAGGGATTCCTACTATTACAAAAAACTGAAAAAGAATGTTCATAATGGAAATGCTGATCAACTATTTACTTCACCAGTGCTAGCTAGACACATAAATGCTCTCAGACAGTCTGTAAAAATCTGAAGTTTTCTTTGATAAACTCTGCTTCCATAACCAAAAATGAATTACTACCTTCCCCAGCTTTTCAGATGTACAGATATAAGGACAGAAGTCCCTATCTTGCAAATTTCCTGACTTCCCAGAATAGTCATGAGTGAAGATGTATTATAAGAAGTGCTAACGAAGCAGGGATTACATTTTTTTCTTTTTTCTTTTTGTTAAGAAATCATTCTTTAAAGAGGTTGCCAAGGCCAAAATATAAATGCAAAGTTAATTTCCTCTTTTCAGGGAAATTGAAGGCATTTGCTTCAGATTATCTATCCAATACAAGCTGGGGAAATAGCATCAAACCAAATCAAGCACAGTTTACAGTATAATTTAGCAAAAAGTACTATCCAACACTTACAGAAATTCGTCAGATACCTGGGCACAGTAATTTCTGTACAGCAATAGGCCAACTATGAAATATGAAATGAAACTCATTGTTAATGTAAAATACCTTTAGCCTATGCTGCTTTTAAGACTTTTTCATTAAGTCCTTTTAACAGGGAATCAAACAGCTCATTTGTGATTCAAGTTTTTGCCTTTTCTGGGAGTGGTTCCCAGTATAGTAATCTTTGCCAACGGGACCAAATCACAGTTTTCAGGAGCATGTTCCAGATTCAGTACCATGATTCAAGCCACCACCTGGTTGTAAAGGAGAAAACCCTTCTCCATGGAGCTATTAACCTGACAAGTCTGCAGTCTAGACTAATAATTACAATAAGGACTGAGTCCATTATCCACATAGAATGGGTGGAGGCTCTGATAAACCAGTAATAATAGGCGTCAGACTAGTCACCAAGGATTGTTCTTACTTACTCGCTTTCTTATAAAAGGGAACTGTAGGCTCATTCAGGAATTTGGCTTCCATTGGCACTGACAAACACTGCATTTATTTCCTTCAAAGGCAAGGGACTGCACTTAGTGTAGTGCCCATAAAACAGGAAATGGAATGTCGTTCAACAAAGGTTGACCAGCTCCTGTAGATTTTTGTCAACACTGCTTTTGTTCAAAATGGGAAGCAAGGTTCCTTTAATTGTACCATTCCAATTCTTTTCATTGCAGTGTTTTATATAGTCTAATAGACACATTCATTTAATATATGCTTTGAAAAAATGCACAAGCAAAACAAGTGTTGAGAACTGGAAAGAAACTGGTGACCTTCAGTAGAAAAAAAAATAACGTACAGTTCACATTCACAGGGTGACAGTTTTGAAATGGGAGTTCCCTAGGCCCCATTTCAGCAGCGGGCCTAGCACAGGAGCAGCTTTCACTATGACCACCACACAAAGAACTTCTGGCAGGCATCAGCCACACCAATGCTGGACCAGTGGGAGTGGGGGACATGCTCTTGGGTGCCATCTCCTGGCACCGAGCCCATCCACCCGCTTTTCCATCAGCCCAGTGTGCACAAAGCACTCGTATCCAAGCACACAGGTACCTACATGTATGTTTAGGATATTCCCATTTTAGTCATTCTCACTTATGAATTCTAGAGTAAGGCAATCCAAGAGTGTCTTGTATGCTGGTTTTTGAAGTGCCTGCTAATGTACTAGCTAAACAATCATGTTGGCATTCATCTGTAACACACACAGTTAGGACTACTGCCCAATATTCACAAGCACGAATGAAAATCCTTTTGCCAACCTCCCTCAGTCTATCCAGAGCTCTTGAAGTGGTTCTTCCAATTCAAAACTGTTAATCAAAGTAACTAGCTATAGAGAAAAAAAATTCTTTATCCTATCTTGAAGCAGGCAAGAATAAAATAGATTTTCAAGCATACTCTACAGTCAAAGGAAAATAAACTGTAAATAGCACTATTATAAAATATTTGAATTATTTGCTTATATTTTCCTTTCAAATATCTCAAAGAATTGCAAGGAGATTGAGAAGCACTGTCATCACCCTTTTTCACAGAGGGAAACCAAGAGAGGAAACTAAAATGTAGCTGTTTCATTTCTTACAAGCAAGGCTGTTACTAAAAAGGGAAAGAAAATATTTCAGGAATTTGCACTTCTACATGCTGTTTTTTCAAATCACCATTTAAAACGGCATATTTGAACTGATTGCTTTCATATTAATTCGGGATGTTGACATTTTTAAATAGCTGCACACAAATGTCTACCGAAAGATAAATTTACGACCTCTGGAAAATATTGCTGATATCTAACTTTGCAGAGCTATGGCAGCAGTAAGAACAGTTACCTTCATTTATAGTATAAATTCCTATAATAAATTAACACTACAAAATGAAGCAGTCAGTTTCATACACAGCCATATACAAGGGTCCAGGCACAATGACCACTGAACCCCTAGCAGTCTTCAGCTATCGCTTAGCTTTAGGTTTGGCTTTCTTTCAATAACACAAATAGATTTAACATTAAAATACCTAAAAACCTACAGGCATAAGCATAATAATAATAAGAAAAAAAGTATTATTAGAAACAGCAATTTTCATACTATGTTTCACCCCTATGCAGCAGCTAAGTTCTAAAAGCTGACTATGCTTGTAACCACTATTCAGTTTTATTATGAGTTTGTAACAAAAAGGCTTGACAATTCAAAGTGATGTTTTTCTTTCTCTTCTGTTCTCCAAGGTAACTAACAGGAAGTAACAATCCTAAAAGACTGATCCCATTAAAGAGGCTGAGATGCCCAACATAGATACAAAGGAAATAGAAAAACCCCTCAAAGATGCAGTTAAAAAAAGCAAAGATTACCCTGAAGCTCTTGAAGATACCCTAATCCTAGTAGTAACATAAGAAATGGACATCACTGAAACAAATGAAAAAAAAAATCAGGAAAGAAGATCTAGCCACAGGGCTTTGTCTTCCTGCAGATGAAAAACAGTGTGCTACAGTCCCTATAGAAGGGCAGTAATTGGTGTGTTGGGAGCATCCAACACCTTTCCATTCTATAGCCCAGAGGACTGTGCATGTTACACAATCTCACTCTTCCCAACAGTATTAGCCTGGATTCTTTCCAGAGTACTGCCTCTCTCACTTTCAGCACACACTCGGGCTTGAGACTCTTGCCATAGCACAATGTTTTCTGTGTAGCTCCCAGTGACCTAGGGACAAACCTTCCACCATCTGACCGCATGTCGCTAGTAAAGATAAGATCACTGAGAATGCAGAGTAACTGCACTGTAACAAAGCTAGACTAGGTGGTGCCATTCAGTGAGGTTACATCTGACTAAGCACAGAGTTAGGGCTGTGGTCACATCCTCAGGCAGGATGGAAACAACCAGAGCACTGCACAGCTTCCTTTTCTCAAGCTCACCACACATCTCTTCATTAATAAATAACAATTCCTGTCACAATTTGGCCTTAACAGGCTTTGCCAGTTTGAACTTGAAATGAAATTGTACTCATTTGAATTAGGGTCTTGCTGCCATACAAACATAAATATTTCATTATTAATGCATTTTTCAAGACTATATGGATCTCCTCTTGAAATTGCCGAAGTTATGATTTGCAGATTGTTGTTTTGTGGTGTTTTTATAATAACACGTTTTTTTTCCATTTATTTCCTGTCAGGTACACTTTACTGTTCATTATACTTGCCCTCACAGTATTAACATCCCAATACTGATTCTGTCACCACAGAAAGTGAGCAAAGAAAGCTACTGTCCTGTGATTTGGAAATCACCATAAGCTTACCATAAGCTGTGCAGCTGTAAGCACAGCTCTCCTGCAGGCTCTGTTCCTCATTTCTGGAGCAGAGATAATGGCTACTACTTGCTCGCTTCACAAAAATGTTGAGAAGTGAAACACAATAAGCTTTTGGGAACACTGTGTAAAGTAGCAAAGGTAAAAAGTCAGAGCATATTTATTTTCCTAGCAGAGCACTGCTTTCAGAGCAGTAAGGCAAACACATCCTTGCTGTAACAACAGGTAGGGTTGGTTGCAAGTGAGATGCATTCGGCCTGTTGCTTCTAACTAGTATTGTTTCTGTTGCTAGCTTTTTAGGACACTGTGATCAAATAATTCTTCTTTCCTTCGCTGTCAACTATTTTCTTTTATTAGTAATACCAACCTTTGTTTATTCTTCCTCATCCCATGGGAAATTTCAACATACCTCCAGAAGAGGTGTTGTATGACACTCATTTATAATGAGATCCCTTCCTTTCTTCCCAGGCTAAGCTTCTCTTTCCATTTTCCATTTCTTTCCCCTCTATATTTGTAGAGAGGGACACCAAGTGAAATCTCTGGTGTGTTCACATTCATGTGATCTGAACAAGATGAATAGATCAGCAGTTCTCACACATTTGCCTAGGAGACGGACAGCTGATGAGAATTGATCTCAAACAGCATTCCATTTAAACTGTTTAACATTCATTCTAGCAACATTAGCAACAGACCATACAGAAAAGTAGTGTATATATAAGTATAGAGTACCTACACATTTTTGTAGGTTTTTTTCTTTCCTTAATGCAGCGAGTGTTCTCTTGGATTTTGTATCCTTCACTTCTTGGCTCTTTTGCTCTTAATTTCCTACTTGTTTTCCCACCACACTCTTTCCTTTTTCACTAATGCATGTATTTTACTATCTGTCCCCAATATTGCTCACTCACAGCCTATTTCTTGGTGTAGTTTTGTATGCTTTGGTTAGTCCTCAACCCCCTCACAAACACCTGATCAACCTCTTTCAGATATATAGTTTACTTTGCCTTCATATCATGAACTGCTATCCTTTGTCCCAGAAAATCCTTTTCTTTCACTAGGTCATCATGTACTTCTGTCATTCTCATTTTAGGCCCCAGCTCCACTACTGGCAGCTCCTGCTGATGACAGATGTCTCACAATCAGCTGTAAGCCAGCTCTTGGCTCCAAGCCTGAGGGAAGCTCCAGACTTTTTTTCACACTTGCTCTTTGCAGTAGCACTTTTATACAGATGGAGCAAAGTCACCTTTTCCTGAAGTACAGCTTCCTAGAGAATTCCATGTCTCTCTGCACCACCAAGACTGAATACCTGTAGAAACAGCCTGAGAAAAATTGCAAACAGTGCTATCCAGCAGAGTGAGTAAGCATGGATGGCATTTTGCCCTGGAAGTCCTGTTTTGAGCAGTCAGAGCATGTCAGTGCATTATTCCATTGCCTAATATACACAGCAGGAGCTCCAGAACTGTGTGCAGATGAACCTTCATCATACCGACCTAAGCTACATGCATCCTCCCCCACCATCTAGTGGAATACTTTCATCTTTTCCCATGCTTCCTGTGCCATTCAATCTCAGTATTATCTTCACCTACTCATTTCTTCTGCTTACCTTTGGCAAGCCATAAGGAATACACAATTGTCCAACACGGAGCTAAATGAAGAAAGGCTATGGTGTGCTAAATTATCAAGCAACTAGCAGGAAAGTCTACAAATTCAGATTAGTTAGATATTCCAATGCTATAGATATATAGATTGGCCTGGTGCCTATGTATCAGATGCTGGCAGCCAAATACTAGTCTTGCAACCTGCAAAAAAATGTCTTAAGGGGCTATGTCTGTATAGATCCAATATTCAAAGTAATTGTTTCAACTTTTGGCCTGCGCTGTCTTCTGTATCTATGTGCTTCTGAGCAAAGAAACCAACACCAAAGGACTTGCTAACTCAGCTCTGTGTGATGCTACTGCATTGGCAAGAACCACTTTGCAATAGAAAGTCTGTGAATGAAGACAGTGGCTGCTGAGAACCGGATGCCCACACGACCTGCTTTTGGCAAGAGCTTTACTTTCCACTAGCTTTGGCCTAGTCCTGCAGACTGAAGCACCAATAGCAGACAGACTTCTAGAACACATCATCCGATTTCACAGAAACACAGAACAGTTCAGGCTGAAAGAGACCTGCTCTGCTCAAACACAGCCACATAGAGCTGGTTGCCCAGAATATCTCCGAGTATGAAGACTCTTAAACTCCTCTGAACAACCTGTGCTGGTGCTGGGTCACCCTCACAGTAAAAACCCCTGTTTATTTTCAAACAGAACCTACCATATTTCAGCTTTTAATTCATACCTAATCTTATTCAAAAATAATCCAGTATACCCATGTTGAGACCATTCCATATGCAATCAAATTGATGCTTGAGAGATTTGCTTCAACAGCAAAAACATAAGTTCTTATTCCTAGATGAAATTGTTGTAAGTTTATTCAGTTTCATCTATACAACCATGTTCTGTCACTCTTATTCACAATCAGCACTGCCTGACTTCAAAAAGTAGTGTTGAACACAGTATTTCTTCAAATGTTTTAACATAGTATGGGCAGTTTTTTGTTCTTCCCTTTGCTGCTTCCAAAAACAGGACACAATGCAAAATACAGAGAACTGTCCAAGCACAAATATACCACCACACTATGCATTGCAGTGATTTAAACAACAGAAGCATATGTTTCATCCATTCAAAAGTTGGCAGTAATACAAATAAGAGATAAAGAAGAAATACTGGTGTATTGCCTTCCACACTTACTTTGTTTCCCACATTACAGAGATTATATCCTAAGAACTTGCAAAGCCACAATTAGCATCTGTGATAGTAACCTGAAAACAACTTTACCAAACTTGTATGCCAATACAAAACACTATCAGTGACCAGTAACCACAGTCACACTGATGTTGGGTATATCTCTGGATTAGTACATCTAGGCATTGAATACTCCATGCACTTAGAAGCCTATTCCGCTCTAACACAGTGTTGTCTTAGACCCAAATGAACCAAGCCCATTTTGAAATCAATGCACAGCTCAGCCAATGGCATATTAGACTGCGCACAGACTCTAAAGAATGTGTAGCTGTGTACAGCATGACATAACACTACGAAAGCAGCGTGTTAGATGCTACACATGCTGAGGGTGCCCAGTGTTCAGAGGTTTGTGATTCATCAAGTCAGCCCCATATTCAAGTCAGCTCCAGTACTGCTGAAGTCATGGTTATGGTTACAGCTCTGTGGCAGATCATCAGCTGGGAAAAGTCAGCCAGATCACTCATGAAAATACAATTCTGTTTGACCTCCAGAACTGCTATCATTGCAGTTTAAAAATTAAGAAATCACCTGCAGACAAGTACTACTGATATAATTTAGGAATAAAAGACATAAAGAACAATAATAGAGGCAAACAATACATGCCAAACATTTTTGGTCTTCCAAAAAGAGTGAAGGGATGCTAATGAACACTTTAATGAAAACCCACAGAATAATGGATTTCAAAATGTCTGTTTTCTTTCTAGCATTTTATTTCTCTTCAGATTAGTAGGAAAGACCTCTACAATTCCTCAGCTTTTGCTATTTTAGTGGAATTTTCTCATAAACTTAAAAAGTTTAAAACCTTCTGTTAAAATGAAACTGTGCAATAAAATTGCATCATGCCCCAAAGCTTTATTCCTTCAACCTTTAACCTAATAAGTCAGGGAAATTAATTAATTAATCAGCTTGCAGAATGAAGCGCTACTTTTGTGAATACAAAAGGCAGAATTTGGCCCTCAGAAGACTTCCTGTTAAACTGGCTTGCTCATGTAGACAGAATATTTGTCTTATACTTTTTAACAAAACATAACAGCTATTTTCTGCTAATTAATATGTAAAAATTTTAATTTTAAAGTTCACTAATTTGCATGGTGGTAAGAAAGAAAGAAAAAGGTTTCATCTGACCGTTTTTTGATAAAATTTTAACAAAATAGCTGTTAACATTCAAAAATGCTTCAGGGTCCATTCCCATTAATTGTGGTAGCATTTATTTAATTTTTAGGTGTAGGTAGGATGGTTTTCCCATACCTGTAGCCCTATTTTTATCATAAACAAGTTGCTTCTTGACTACTTTAATAAAAAAGTAATCATTCCCAGTCATTTTCATACAGAAAAAGTGGTACTACTAGAGATATTAATGTCTAATGAAGGAGGGGGGGGAGGGGGGGAGGGAGGGAGGGGAACCAGGAAAAATTCTGCTTACAAATAAAATATGCAAAATGTTCTGGATATAAAATGTCCACGGCTAGTATTTAAATCAAATAGGGTTCTTTTCAAAATGAAACAAGACTTAGGAACTCATAAAATACACATACTAACTAGGAGTCACCAAGCCAAGAGGAAATTCTGTTGCCCTGTTTAAGCCAGTGTCTGAGTCAGCACCACAAAGGTGGCATCTTCATCTATTCAGGAGCCAAAAACTGGGAGTCCTCTCCTGAGGGCAGTCCCTATAGTAGCCTTTGAAGAACAGAATAGGACTCAACCCCTTTTGAAATGCAGCTGCTGTGGGAGGGTTATGTTATACAACACCCAAGCAGTTACAGCACCTGCCAAGTTTTGTGCTCTAGCTCTCAAGATTAGTCCTGTCTCTTTTCTCATGATTATGCAAAAAAAAAATCAGAACTAGTCTTTTGAATAGACTTAAATCCAGAGAAACTTGTTCCCTGCTTCCAGAGTACCACAGACATTAGGGTACAATCATGTTGCCTCTTGCCTCTGAACATTTAGTTTTCATTTTGTGAAATCTGTGAGGACACAGAGCAGGACTTTACCCCCAGCTTCCCTCTCACCTTTCTCTAGCCTAGACACTGCCCTGGTGATTAACACATGGTCATGGGAAGGAAGAGACATTGATATGAATGAGGACACATCTGAATCCCATTTTCCTGCTTGTTCAACGAGTCTAACCACTTTGCTAACCACTGAATCATGGTTTTGAATAACAGTGTTCATTGCTACTCTGGTTTGTTTTGTTCATGTTTTTTGGTTGGGGTTTTTTTTGGTTGGTTTTTTTTTTAAGGAGCTATCCAAGTATTCACATTGGATCAGTCCCTCATGAGGCTTAGATAACACACCAACTCATTTCTCATTGGCTTAAGTCCCTAGTTACACACACCAACATTACAAATGCTATGAAGTCCTTCAGATAAATGAGACTGTGCCTACAGAGTTGAAGTAGCTCCATGATTATGCAGCTGCTGAGGTAGGTTGGTTGGAGTTTTATTGCCGTCGGTCTTTGACAAAACAAGTGGTAGGTCCCTATATAAATACTTACATGTAATTTTAAATCTGCATATTTCATACGGTATCAACAATCTTGAAAAAAATATTCACTGTGAGATAAAAGCACATCACTATGAATCATTACAGTTTGCACAGAAGTGTCTCAAGTTGTGATCAAAACTTTTATTCACCACTTCTAATAGCATTCAAGAGCTTTTGTTTAGGACCTAAAAAGTCTACACAATGTGAACAAAGCAAGTGAATCAACATTCCTTTCCCTTCTTTCTTGTATAAAAAAGAAAGTAGACTAAACATTTAAAAAGTGGTTAGTGGGCTTACATAAAACAAAAATCATAAAGTGCCTTCTGTCATTGATAATTAATATAATATTTAAATTATCACACTGATCATGACTTGGAAATTTATTTTCCAAAACTAAGTCCACATGGGAAAGAAAAGAGGTATTGTTTTAAATTAATTTGATTATCATATATCCACACAGTGGTCCTGATTACTCAAGCTGTGTCTTTTTGCATATCCAAATTACAACACACTTTCAATAGCATTCTGTACAGTTCATTTTCCAAGGATGTGATTATCAACTGAACATACGGAAAAGAGGAAAATAGTTATTTTAGCTAATAACTATACTTATGTATACAATCTGCTCAGCCTTTCTGTATAGGTACAGTGTGAAAAGCCTTTCAATTTATTTAATTTCCCATTTTACAGAGTTTCCTCTCCACTCTTTCAATTAAACTTTTTTCTCCCTTTCAACAGTCCTTTGCAGCAGCAGTTTTAATGACTTATTCTCTCAAGTCTTAGAAAAGATATTTCCCTTTCTGCTAACCATTCCATGCTCCTACCATGTCTTCTCCTCACAACTGTTCTGCCAGTCTCCCGGATGCTTCATCTCCCTATGTCTGCAGTTTAGCAGCTCAGAACATAGCATTGCTCAAAGAGAAACAAAGCACCTGACAGAAAATGCCTAACAAGCAACTTTGGCATTAGGCATAAAAAAATACAGTTAAAAAGTGACTGAGTGATACAAATTCTACACCTATACAGTCTCTGTGACCTATGTGACATGAATCCCAGCACTGAATCATATTTAAAAAAAAAAAAGCCCCAAAAAACCTCAACTGCATTCATAGTTTCTGACCTTGTAATAAACTCTGGCTGAAATAGCTGCTTTGAAAGAACCAATACACATTTAAACCACACTTTTTCCCTTACAAGAACCTATCTCTTCTGTGCTACTTCTTCCCATTTACTACTGTGAGACAGACTACACTAGATGACAGCAAATTATATACCAAACACCTTATCCTCTTATGCTCTTGCTTTCTTCCCCTGCTTACCCTCCAGAGTTCTTTCACTTTAGACCTGTTACGAAGATCTTACATCCAGCTGTGCCACACTAGCACAACCCAAAATAATCCACCTTTAATCTCCCAAGGTTCCTATTGACCCAGCTAATGACAGAAGTGATGGGGTAAGCAGGAGCAGGTATGACCTGAAGATTATAAAAACACACTATCTCCATGAAGCTACCCCCAAATGCCTACGAGTTGAGAGATTTCATATGATGACAGTAGGCAAGGTCAAGAAGAGTGAGGTGCTATAATTATGCCACCATTTGGCTGTCAAATGAGGTGTTTTCCAACTCCAAGGCAACCGTTTTAAGAAGCAAATTATGCATTTTAATATACTGAGATATATTAAAATGGAAAAAAATGCAAAAGCACAAGAGTGCATGGAAATTCAATACAGGTAGCAAAACGTGAATAAAACACTTACTTATATGGCATTAAAAACTCAAATATTTAATCCAGAAAAAAATTGCATGAGTTTAAATATTGAAAACGTTGAAAGGAAACTGATAAGGGAAATTACCATCTTCTTTATTAATTAACTGAAAACAAGGAATTTAGTATTTACTAAAAACTACCTTTCAGTATTGTAATTCCATATCAATTCTAATTACACCTGGGGGGGGAAAAAAGACCTTAAATATTAGTATTTTACTACTATTAAGCTGCGAAATATAAGACTATAGAATTTAAAAAAAACCAAAACCAATCAAATAACTACCAAACTTCAAAGTAAAAAGGAAATCATAGTTGGGAATGCTCTTCTACTAATTTTTCAGCTCTCAGGAATGCATTTTTTAAGAGGAAAGGGAGTGCCAGAAGTACCAGAATGTAGTCCTCATAAATAACAAAGTGAGTGGACTAATGACTTAACCTAGTAGAGGTATTAAAAATCTTGTGCTCTTTTTAATTTGGGAGCTTAAAGAAAAAAATAAAAAGAGACAGAGCAATACAATAATGGATTGGGGAAAATTATTTCATTATACCACATTATATAATTCCTCGATTCCATACAATCTATCATAATGAATTGTTCTCATAAAATTTTGCATATTGCATTTTATAGGTCTGATGAATCAATATAACTAAACAGGAATAAAATTCTGCACATGAAATTGATATTTCTTCAGGCAACCAAGGTGCTAAATACAGGTTCTGTTACAGTGATTCACCAAGGAGAAAACTCAGTTTATGGTAAATATTTTAAAATCTCATTTATACTTAAAAATTACTGCAAAATAAGTAGTTTTCCCCCTCCCTCTGCTATATTCCAGGTCAGGTTTGGTACATTCAATCTGTAACATAGTAATAAAAAAATTATGATACATTTTTTAAGCAGAACCTGTTGCACCATATGAATTTAAAAGCTCCAGTAAACAATTGTAGGCAAGTTGCTACAGGAATCATGCCAACTAGACCTCACTTACCCGGTCAGGGTCTAAAAGGTCTGGTTACCAACTTCCTCAGTTACCTGTTGTATGAGCTTCCCAGGGTGAGGGACAAACAAGTGTGGCCAGGGTCTGTGACTCTGGAATTCCTGCCATGCCGGTTTCACCCTGTCCATTACACTGCTGTTCCTTGCAAAGTGATCTCTCAGAAAGAGGCTTCCATTTTATTTACTTTTGGTACTCATTAGACTAAGTCTGAATTTCAAAATAGTAAAGTCTTCAAGAAAAATAAGGCAAGCCAATTGAATTAGAAGAAGTGACCTGTAAGAGAGATTAGATTTTGTCCAGTGACTAAGAAAATGTTTCACAAACTGTACTTAAACTTAGCAAAAATCTATACCTATTAAAAAAAAAGGCACAAGTTCTGAAAGATATTAAGAAGCTACAATTTCTGCTCAAAGTAAAAAGTGAGGTTAACTACCTATAGATTGCACCAGTTTACTGAAATCAAGAATAACTCCAGTCCCAAGAATTGTAATAGCAGAAAAGGCTAAAAATTACGTGGTAGAACTGGGATGAAAACATCCTGCAGAGATGCCTACAGAACCACTAGTTCGTGCTCTCCGCCTAACCCGAAGCTGCTTCCTTGGCCTACAGACCTGTTTTTAACAATGGCCAACAATATCTGCAGGTAAATACACGCTAAATACAGCCAAAACAGGCATTCCCTGTGCCACGCTGGAGATTAGCCACATGGAAACAGGCCCCCAGGACCAGGAACATCCCATGGGCCAGACCAGCTCGATCGGTGCTGAAACCAGGGCTGACATTCCCTCAGCTGGATCCACGTTGGAACCAGGGATGGTTCTCTCTTTTCCCTCTTTCTTTTCCCCTTTAATCGCTCTCTCCCCTTTCACCCTACCCCTTTATCCAAAACGCACCGCCGTTTGCTTATGTTAGTAGGTGTAGCGACCAACACACCCAACTCCCACGCCAAGTGTGCAATTTACTACTAACTTTCTGATTGCCTCCGGACCCTTTTGAGTTTTTATTGCTCCTTTCGACCAGCGATCATTTACAAATCGTAGGTGCTTCCTTCAACAGAGGGCCCGGGAAAACTTAATTTTCACAACCCATCGGGGGCTTTAACAGCGTCCCCTGAGCTCCTGCTGAACCCATTCCGGTACGCCCCGTGCCCACACAAACCCCCCGCGCTGCCCACCCCGGCGAGCGGCGCCTCCCATTGGCTGCCGAGCATCGCCGAGCATAGCCGAGCACTGCCGAACGTGCTCGGGCCGCTCCGGAGGCGGCGGGGAGGGGAGCGAGCGGCGCGATCGCGGCGCGGTGCATTGTGGGGCGGGAGAGGAGAGTCACTGCTGAGGCAGGGCCGCCATCTTGGCTGCGTCCGGACTCGCTCCAGCTCCCGGGGCCTGGTCCTTCCCCTTGCAGCGCAAAGCGGTGGGAACGGAGAGGACGAGGGGCCCTCCCGGGGGGTGCTGATGCGCGCAGAGCCTCCTTGCACCTCTCCCGGGCGCCGCTAGCGAAGGGGGCGGGGGTGGTCGAGCGCTCGTCGGCGCGGCCTCTACTCTCTGCCGGGATGGGTCGGTCCCGCAGCCGGAGCTCGTCCCGCTCCAAGCACACCAAGAGCTCCAAGCACAACAAGAAGAACCGGAGCCGATCGCGGTCCCGCTCCCGGGAAAAGGAGCGGGCGCGGAAGCGCTCCAAATCCCGAGAGAGCAAGCGGAACCGGCGCCGGGAGTCCCGCTCCCGATCGCGCTCCAACACGGCCCCCTCCTCCCGCCGGGACCGGGAGCGCGACCGCGACCGCGCCTCCTCCCCCCCCGACCGCATCGACATCTTCGGGCGCACGGTGAGCAAGCGCAGCAGCCTGGACGAGAAGCAGAAGCGGGAGGAGGAGGAGAAAAAAGCGGAGTTCGAGCGGCAGCGGAAAATGTGAGCCCCGGGCTGGGGGTGAGGGGGGTCGGTGAGGGATGGGGGGAGGAAGGGAGGCGCTCTGTGCCTTGGTGTCTTTCTCTCCGCGCCTTCCTCCTGCGGGCTGGGGCCGCCTGCCGCTGGGCTGCAGGGTTTGAGGCCCTCTCTGAGGCCTAAGGATAGAGCGTGTTTTCCCGCCATCCGCCCCTTTCCCAAAGCCCGGCTCCCTCAGGTGCGTTCGGAGCCGCCCACTCGGGGGCCGAGCCCCTCGCACGCCGCCTCCCCCTGCGCCGGCTCTGCCGCTTCCCGGCCGCGCCGCGGCTCTCCCTGCTGCTCTGCACTCAAACTTCCCTCTGCGGTGGCGGCCGCGGCGCCCTGAGGCGCTGTGCTGTGTGCTCTGCGCTGCGCTATGCCGTGCCGTGGAGCTTGGTGTGCGTTGAGCGGAGGCACCTGGAGTTGCTCGACTGAGGGTTTCAAGAAACACTGTGCAGCTATTACACTAACACTGAGGGATTAGTTTTCTTGCCAAATGGGACAGTGAGATCCGGTGACTTGTCTCGTTTAAAACCTTGTCCTTTTTCAGTTTGCGTTGTGGGGTGTGGTTATTTGTTAAATCTGCAGAGGTAAATTCTATTTTAATAAACGTTGGGTGTGCATGAATGTTTAGCGGCATAATAAGTTATGACATAGACGTTTATGAAGCAGAGAAGAGCATGGTTTGAACAGTTGTGATCTGGTGATTCTTTGACTGCTAGCCTTGCTCATTGGACCACCCAATCCAGAAATACCACTTGTTCGTACGTGTGAAGTCAAGTAGTCCGGTAATTCTCAGGTGGAACTTTGAGCTTTATTTCAGCTCTATTGTTCTCGTGAAATATTAGTTGTTACTCAGAAGGCTTGGTGACCCCGAGTTGTCCACTTTTGGTTTTGTCAATAATGTCCTTTGCTAACTTAAGAATTTGTCAGCAGTGTTGTCAAAAACCTTCACAGTAACACAAACACACGTGAAAATTGAAGGGTTTTTGAGATCCTAATTTTGTATGATTTTATTCAGTACTTAAATTAAGAAAAATATTCCGTGCACATTTTCTATAAAGAATTGGATTGCGCTTTAATTTGAGAATATAGTGAATAGTTTATTTTAGTACTTTAGTGCTGGTTTAGTTCATACGTGAGGAAATCTTCTATCTAAGTTAGCTTTGAAATTTTCAAATGCTCATGAAGGCAGTCTAGGAGGAATATGATGTTTGAACAATAGTTGATACAGAATAGTGGACTTTTGAGGAAGAATTAATATTGGAAAAGATTGGGTATGGTATATTCATGCGTCTAGAATACACTTTAAATTTTAAAAAGAAGCAGTAAAACCTGATACAGTAAACAAGTATGGTATTTGAGTAAGTCATCTGTAAACTGTGTTATGTATGTTAGCGTAGACACGTAACTGAACGAAAGAAATACTTTCTTGCTGACTGGGTAAACTAGTGGACAGTTTATATATTGAAAGTGACTTTCTTCTTCTCGTGTTTGTTCAAATCTTAATACATAGCCTAACTTCTGTTCTTTCCTATAATGTTCATTTTCTATAAAGGCCTTGCCAGTACAACTTCTTTTTCCTCAAAAATTTGCTGGCATGTAAGTGGGTTTCTTTCTGCAGCTTCCATAAAATTAGTCTTTAAGAAGTAAATGGATCATATTGAAAATACTTTTTTACATTAATGACTTATCTGTTGCTCTGAAATCATAAGTCATAGCTCAGTAGGCCAGGCTGATAAAATTATACATCAATATAAAATATTGTTAAGTTCACGTCATTAAAAAAAAGAAAAGTTGATATAAACTACAGAATCAATCATTGAGATTTATATCTGTGTTTATAATTTTATTTCCTTCATCAGGTCAAAGCCATTGTAATACTGTCATTGCTTATAAGTGTTAAAAAATACTTTTGATTGGTTTAATTAAATTTGAATGGAATTTGTTGAGATGAGAAGAATGAAACTTCTGCAGGCATAGTGCTTAATTTGAGTACATCATCCATTGCTAAGGATATTTAAAAATTTATTTCAGATGTAAGTGTCATGGATATTTTTGTAACTATGAACTATCTTTATTCAATTAGCAAACTTTTATTCTAGATTTCATGATGTTAAACATAAAGCTACAATACTTGAATAAAACATGAGAATATGAACTTTCTGACAATTTCTTCCTCTAGAACAGCATCTTAGGTATGGTATGCTGTATTGGTACAGAACAGTGAAATCACTCGCTGCTAAATGAAACCTCTTAAGACAGAAGGAAAACCTTTTAAAATAAAAGGATATTTAGTATATAAAGGATGTTCAAAAATTTGTCCAAAAAGGGTCTTGGCTTAGCAGAGATACGCTAACAGAATGGGGTTGATGTGTTTTTCTGGATGGTGATTGTGGTCTAGGTTTTTTCTTTTGTTATTTAGTGGAGGGGTTTTGGCGAAAAAAATCACCTCAACTTATTTTGTGTTAATTTTGGAAAAGTAAATGCTGGCCTAATGTGCTCCCACGTAAGATGGCTCTCTTGAGGAATGTAAGAAATTTGTCTTCACAGACCAAATAATTGAGTAGAGAGTTCCAAAACTTTTTATTTCAGTAAACTTAGTCCAGTACTTTGTAAAGGTGACACGTGAAAAGGGGGAATTGGGAGCCTTTCACCTCTGTATTTCATATGCCTATCTAGATCAGTAATCCATACTTTATCATCTCCTATTGCATATTTGCAAATTGTACCTTGGGAAATCTAGAAGTTGGTAAATCCTGCAACTCTTTTTTTAAATTACTTGTTTTCCAAATAAGATAGATTTGGAAAGATTTTCCAAATGAGATAGGAAAATGCAAGCCTTATGAAAACGACAGGACATGAAGTTGTCATTCTAAGTCATGGATTTTTATTGTTGACAAGCCAGATGATAAGTTTTATAAGATTGTTCTGTATCTTACAGTACACTTACATTGAAAGTTCAATATCAAGTTAAAAGTAACAGTCTGGTCCCCAAAACCCATAATAACTCCAGATAGATAGCACTGTATGAAATACAGCTATACAGTATTCAGTGTTCATCTTTGGCTATGTAGTTGCTGTGTTGTACTAGTGATTACTACCTGGAAATTTTTTTTCATGCATTTGTAAAAGAACCCTGCAAATTTACCTAATGTGTTTGTATCCTTCTTAATGAAAAAAACAGCAATCGAGCTAAGTGATAATACTGCTGCTAAACAAAAATAAAGACAAGATATATGAAAATATTTTCAAAATTCAGAACATGGAAAGCTGTAACTCGCCAGGATTTATTTAGCGCTTGGTATTGGTATAGTTTATTTTGCCTAATCACAGTAGAAAAAAAGTCCTGCAACAAAAGAAAGGAGAGATGAGGTACTTGAAATTTGATAAGGTAAATGGTTGGATAACTAAATTACAGGTATAACACCTGGAATTCTAGTTAAAATATTCAAACCACAAATTTTATTGCTTCTGTCTTCTAAGTTACTGGAGATTAGTTTGGTGCTTCTGAAGTGGTGGCTTTAAGGCAAGATTTTACATTTTATTGCTACATGTGTCTTAAAATTGAGATTTAAACTGAAAGGTGAAGCATGGTCAAAGTTGGGTAGGGTTTGGATTTTTTGGAGAGAGAGGTGGGGTTGTTGTGGTTTTGGGGTTTTTATTGGTCGGTTTGTTTTTTTTCCTCACAAAGTATGATAAAGAAGTAGTATGATAAGTTGTTTTCCTAATCTTTAGTCTAGTAATTATATAGAGAGATGCTAAATATGGTATGGTCTGAATGGATTCCCTGTGGTAGGAACACTGATTGCCTGAATGTTCGCTTTCTTTAAATGTAGGACAAAATATTCTGTAAGTATATAATCTGCATGTATGTATAAGATAGAAAAGTTTTCAAGAGTTATTCAGTAGCATGGCTAATGCTGTGTATTGAATGCATTTGTTTCAGTGCAAACATTCTGTATTGTTTAAAAAGGTAATCTTCCTCATGTTTGCATTTTGTAGTCGTCAACAAGAAATTGAAGAGAAACTCATAGAGGAAGAAACTGCTCGAAGAGTGGAAGAACTTGTGGCTAAACGTGTAGAAGAAGAGTTGGAGAAAAGAAAGGATGAGATTGAGCGAGAGGTTCTCCGCAGGGTGGAGGAGGCTAAGCGCATCATGGAAAAACAGTTGCTCGAAGAACTCGAGCGACAGCGACAAGCTGAACTTGCAGCACAAAAAGCCAGAGAGGTAACGCTCGGTCGTTTGGAAAGTAGAGACAGTCCATGGCAAAACTTTCAGTGTCGGTTTGTGCCTCCTGTTCGGTTCAGAAAGAAATGGAATACAGCAAATCTAATTCCCTTCTCATATAAACTTGCATTGCTGCGAAACTTAATTTCTAGCCTATTCAGAGGAGTTCACTGATATTTAAACAGTTATTCTCCTAAAACCTGAACAAGGATACTTGATTTTTAATGGAACTGACCTACATATTTCAGAATTGTTTGAAACTTTTGCCATGGCTGCAGGATTTATCAGCAGTCCTTTCATTTTTGGGGAAGGGTATTGAAAGACCTGTAATTATGTATCCTTCATTTTGTTTCATTTTGTTTACCTAGACTGTAAGAGGCTTTTGCCTTCAGCCAGGCAAAAAGCAGGGTCCAGCAGTGATCTGCACTACCTGTCTTTAACAAATAGGTTTCTTATTCTTCATTTAAAATGAACATTTTCCTTGAGCATACATTGGACTAATTCTGGGACTTCGAGCATAAGCCCATCCACGTCTTCACGAAGGATCTCTGTCCAAATCATTATATCCATTCTTAATAACTACTAACAACTCCTTTTTTTTTCCCTAGAAGTTATAAAAGAGCAGGTTGCCCTTGTCTGCAGACAAGCTGAACGTGTGACTCGGGTTTTTGGGTTTTTTTTGTTTTGTTTTTTAATCAGCAGCTGGAGCAGAAGCTGAAAATGTCTTTCTGTGAGACAGTAATTTGCTACTAAAGGCTTTGATGCCTGCCTGCACCAATCATTCCAGGATCCAGAAGTTTGAAGACAAACTTCAAACTGTAAAGGAAATTTGTGCTAAATAGTCATGTGTCAAATGCTTTTTTTCACTCTGTGCCTCCTACACAGTTTATATCAGATTAATATTTTGATTGGCTTACAAAAGGAGAGACAGGAGCAATGCAGCTTTCCCCTTCATACTAAATGTGACTTGTCAGTCACATAATACCAGTTAATTAAATGAAAAAAAAAATGGAATACTGAGTTACAATAAATATTTAAAATATTAAATTATGCCTTTTTTTTTGGAAATTCAGACTTTAATATAAAAGAGTTTAAATTGAATTTACCTGTTCATAGTCAGAAAATTCTTCATATGTAGAGGTTTTCATTTGATCAGATGGATGACTTTTTTTTTTTTTAAAAGTATTTTTACTATTGTCAATGCCATGTGGAGAAGTCCCATCAGTTTTTGTAACACATAATAAACCTCCATGCCTGGAGTGAAGTGTGCTAGCTAGTAGCTGGTTACTAGTCATAGTAAGAAGTTTTCATATGCTTGCTTTGTTCATATTAACTTTTTTTTCTTAAACAGACACAAACCTCTGGCTAACTTTAAATCCTCCAAATATTAAAATAATTTGGATATATATTATGTGAACTGAAACACCTCAAAAACTTTCACGCAGTCTTCATAATTGAGTTGCATAACAGAGTTCCATAAAATTCACCAAGAAAACAACAATTACAAGGCTTTATTTCCTGATCTTGCCTTCCCTGGACTCCTGAATTCCAAGTTCATACTGCAAATGACAGTTCCAGCTGTCTTAAAATTGTCAAAATACTGAATGTTAAGTCCATTCTCCCCATGAAAGAAGCCCATAGCTCCATGAAGTATGGATTGCCATTTGTATTTTTCACTAACAGTAAATGTATTTTTCTTATTAATTGTTTGCCTTAGGAATGATTTACATATTTTTGTTCCTTCTTACCATAAACATCTGCATTCCTCAGCTCAGCCTTCCTTGTATGTTGTTTCTTTATAAATGGTTGAGCTGCTGATGCAGGTATTGCCAAGCTAACAGTACAAATCATTTTAAAGAGGAAGCTGGCGCGTATGGCAGCCGAGGAGCACACTCTGCAGGACACTGGACAAGACAGTAAATATTCAACTTTTAATGCTGATTAAAGGAGTATAGGTAAAGAATACGTAGGTATACTTAATTGGTGAGACAAACTATTCACTTTATTTATATTTTCTATATTACTTTTTAATTTGGTAAATACTATCCAGTTTTTGTAGTTGTCCTTGTTGATTTGTGTGATATTAAAATTCTAGTAATAAATTGTCAGGATTCTGTGATTAGGGAGGGTTTAGTTGGTTGCTGTTTGGACTGGGCGGGATGATTTAAATTGAGTAGTAGAAACCAGTTTTAGTGGCTGCACAGTCTACCGTTGTGAGACAAAATAGGTGGCTGTAAAGCTGCCACTTTAAGTCAGTTCACAAAAGAATTCTGAGAAAGATTAGTGAGCATGCAGAAATGAATATTTTACTCTACTAACATCTTGCCCTGTCCTCCCCTTTAGGAAGAAGAGCGTGCAAAGCGTGAGGAACTAGAGCGAATACTAGAAGAGAATAATCGAAAAATTGCAGAAGCACAAGCTAAACTGGTACGTGAAGATGTACTTAACCATTTTGTAGGAAAATACAGGTGTCTGCCAGGTTTGCAACAAAAAATAAACAAATTGACCCTTTGTAGAGTTTAACTTTCCCATTGTTGGGTGCATCAGTAGCATTGCTCTCCTTCGGCTAAGCCTTAAAGACCAGATCCTCAGCAGTAACACTAGGCTAATAAAATAGTTCGAATGCAGTTAATTTAGAGGAAAGTTGCTGCCTTCAGACTTTAATAAGTCCATTTTAACTACATCTTACGGGGAAGGTTGAAGTTTGCAAACATGTTCAGCTTCAAGTGGCTAATTCTGTTTTGTTGAGCAGGACAAGTACCAACTGGATTTGAGTCTAGTATGATGTTGATGTAGAAGTGCTGAAAGGGACTTTCAGCATAAGCTTAAGATGTCTAAGTTAGGAAAGTCTAGCATACATTGGGTCTTCAAGCTCATTTAATCAGGTGCCTGCCACATGAAAACATTCAGTATGATGTAGCTGGTTATAATTACTTGATGATAAGCTCTTATCTGTTTCCATTGCCCAGGTAATTACACCTCTTTCATGTAAAAATGAGGCTTCTTAAAACACTTTGCCTGAAATATACCTGCTTTAGATCTCTTTCTGTTTTACCCTTTTCTCAATCTTACATGGTCAAAACAAGGCATAGAGAAAACTTAAATTGTCAAGTGATGTAATGAACAAAACAAGCACCTTTGGAAGACCATTGGAAGAGCTGTAAGAACCATTGGTCAGTTTAAGGATTGACTAGTTAAAAATCGAGTGAAGATGGTTTTGGATTAGGAGGGGGTTTTAGATGGGTTTTGGAGCAGGGAGACGTCTGCTTGAAGCTATGTTACTTCATTGTGCCTTCATCTGACATGTCACAGGTGGCAGAGGAATTTCTCTATATATCTACTGTCTTCCTTATTTAAAATGTAGTGTTGTCTACAAAGCAATGCTGAAAAATATGACATGTAAGCACTCAAGATTTTGATAGATTAGCTGTAGAAAGTTCTCAGTGTTTCTTCTGAACTCAATTCAAATAACCACTTTATAAACAGTTTCACTGAAACCAACTATGGCATCTAGCTTAGGCAGAACTGCTTACATACCTATGCAGGATTGGACCTGTTTGGAAGTTAATATGGACTTGTAAATTGCTTTTATGACTACAAAATTTGCTGGCCTAAATTTTATCATTTTCTTATGTAGGCTGAAGAGCAATTGAAAATTGTTGAAGAACAAAGAAAGATTCATGAGGAGAGGATGAAACTAGAACAAGAGAGACAACGTCAGCAAAAGGAAGAGCAAAAAATAATCCTGGGCAAAGGAAAGTCTAGGCCAAAACTGTCCTTCTCCCTAAAAAGCCAGGATTAAATTTCAACTCTGAACTCTTAAAGGAAAAAAAAAAGAAACAAATAAAAAACAACAAAAAAAAAAGGAAAACAACAACAACAAAAAACTTTGTATGGTAGCTTCATGTTGAAGTGTTTTGGGGTTTTTTTCTTTCAATATTTTTTTTTTCTGTCTTTTTTGAAAGTTGGAAAGTTAGCTTGTTCTAATAGGGGCTGTGCTCTGCAATTCTTTTTTTTTTTTTTAAACTTCCATTAAGTTAAACCCTTACCAGATCATCATTGCCTTTTAGAGCATAATCTTTTTTTCATCAATTTTGTTTCTGTATTGGTGATCTGAAGCAAGTCATGTCACTTTGAGTTGTGGATGATCTGATAAGGTTTTACTGATCTACTCATCAGAGTTTGACTCTGATAACTGACCGAACTTTATATTGGGTGTTACTGACTTTTAATGTTTTTTTTTTGAAGTCAGTAAATACACGAGTAAATTGCCATAGTATTTCTGGACCTCTGCGGTTTATTGTTAAATCAGTGTCCTATGATACTGTCCCATTGTTGCGCTTGATGTTCCTGATACAGGTAAGGAAATAGTTTGTCATTTCTGCTATGAATACATAGAGAGCAGTATTGTCTCTGTTAGATTTGTTTTTATTACATTGACAGCATTCAACCAGCGTTTCCCATTGTGTAAATAAACCAATTTGCTGAATAAAGTAAAAGTCTTAAATTCATATGTTTAAGTAAATTTTTTTAGTACACTTCTATAAACAGCTATAAGAGTGACAATTCACATTATTAAATTCAAGACTATAGTAGTATTTTTTTAAATTTTGCTTTATACTATTGTGGCTTCTCCTACTTATAATGCAGAATTACACACAGTAAATCCCTGCAGTTGTGAATGTTTTTGATGGCTGCTGCTGTTTTTATGAATGTTGGTTTTTATTCTGACAGACTTATTTCAGCTGTAGTATCATGTTTAAATGGCTGTTCAGCTTACTGCACCGAGACCAATACTTCAATATCTTAATCCCCTTCAGTTCACCTCGTAATATAATATATTGTATAAGTTAAGGTCATTACCATATAATGAATCTGATGGATCCTAAAGGATTTAAAAATGGAAGTTTTTTCTCCCAAAGGACTGGACTGGCTAGTATACTTGAAGTGAAAAACAGAAAGTGAGATTCTGTCTAAATATATTGTTTTAGCCAGAAAGCAACTGTTACTCATATACAGATCTTTAATATTATCCATTTATATATACAGGTTTTATTTTGAAAAATGAAACTTCAGATTGAAAACTATATATAGAAATCCCCTTTTGTATATAATTCTTCTACCAAAACCTGGATTACTATAGCTTGTCCAGTTCTAAAACTTTTTTCCTGTCAGCGTGCAACATCTGTAGTAACCATAAAATGAAAGTTACCAGTAGTTGCCTGATGTCACTGGACAAAGTCGGAAGTAATTCCTGATATTCCCAAAGGGTCTGTTTCTGTAGATTTGGCAAGTCTGATGTGGGAGCAAGTTGGGTGTGCCACTGAAAGCAGTATTTAGTGTACTTTGTATGAGACTGGGGCTTGGGGGGCAGACTGATATGTATCACTTTGTCCAGCATGTCAAGAAAATGTGAAGACGGTAAAATACCTACACTATTATTGTACTTAAATTTGTCTATATATTGTATTACAAAAGAAGGTTGAAAGTTGCTTAATGCACAAAAACAAAAGCTGAAGCCAAATAAATCATGTACATGACCTGTTGGCAGGCGCAGGCTGTATTTAAAGATCAACTGATACCTGTATTTCTAAAACAGAAAACATCCCCTGTTCCCTTGCGAGAAACAAGCTATTAAAAGTCAATACTCAAAACAGACCTATGCAGTTTTATTTCCTCTTCTAAAAGCAAGAAGCTAAGTAATCATATGTGCAGCTGTGGTATCAAGCATTTTGTTCTGCATCACATAATTTGCTGCTAAATAGCAACATTTGTTCTCTGGATTTAACATTGTGTAGGCTTAGATGTTACAAGGTTATTTTCAGTCACACCTCTAGGGCTATCCTGTACAAAATGCCCATTCTTAATGAGATTGCCCGTTCTGCCTTTCCACATTTCACTACCTGTTCCTCGTTCCCCTGACCTCAAAAAATGGAAAGGGGGCTAGGTATTTGTTTTGGTGGTGTTTCCCTGCCCCCCTACCTCTGTTGGGGTAGAAGTTCAGTTGGTGGGATCTGCTGTCTCTGCTGTCCTAAAGCATTCTCTGTTTCTCAGACAGCTCTTTGTAGATCCAGTGTGCATGAATGTTACATTTGTATTGCACTGGGGTTTTTGTATTGTATTTGTATTGTAGGACTTCAGGAATACTGTTAATTTCTAGGAAAAGAGGAATCTAGGGGACTAAATTGACATTTGATGGCAAGAACTTGGGATGTTATATTGCCTTAGAACTTCATGCCTGTTTAATGCAAAATATGTTGGAAAATAGTCCAACATTTATGTAGCGTTTAAACTGTGAGCTCCCTGTGCATCTACAAAAGGATATTGACCCACCCAGAGAAACTGTTGGTGATTGTGTTGGGTGTTTAATTTTTATTTCATTACAGTTTGAAGTTTCAGCTTCAAATTTTGGTTAGACAATTTCTAGTTTGTTCTGGGTATGTCATGGACTCACCCAGGGAGGCCAGTAGTCATTTTTGTTGCCATCTACCTTGAGCAGTATTCATTTCCCTTATAACAGAAGAGATCTTAGTTTTCCCAACACATGTTCATGAATGTCCTGGGTCATTTTAATACTGAACAATGCATCTGTTGGCCAGGCAGGAGCGTGGAAGGCCTTAGAGCAGTATGCTAAATGTGTTCTCTTACTTTGGAGATTTGCTGAACTGTCCTTTGAACTTCCCATGTTTGTTTATTGTCATTTTTCCAAGCACAAGTGGAAAGCTGATTGCTGTGAAATGTATTGGAGGGATGGCATCCTTGAGGCTTAGCAAAGCAGAGGCATTTAGGTTGGTGAGATGTCTAAACTGCCAAGCAATGGCATACCTATGTATAATCTCACTAAAGTATCAACAGTTCATCCATTCCTTTCTTGTCTTGAAAAAGGATTTACCTTTGATGTCTCTCCTTTTTTCTTTAGCTTTGTGCCCCCTCGTACATCTCACCCTATTTCCCTTGCTGACTTAAAGCTGGCAACCCTCTTTTTGTGATGCTATTAACATGCTCTCTCAGGATCATTTTGAGTTTCTGTGCCATTTTTTGCACATACACCAAATACGGGTGTGTTGGTTATTCACTTTTAACTACATGCAGTGTCTTGTTAAACATTTTGAGAGCATTTGAGGTCTTAGTTCTGTCATTGCAGGGTCTCAACTTGGTGCACATGCAGGCAAAATTCAAGTCAGTAAACACCTTCCAGGCAGCATTACAGAGGGGATTTATTTCAGAATAGAACTGTGGATATGCCTGTGTGCCTAAAGGTTCTATTCCAGGCAGAAGGATATGGTCAAAGGGCCTAGTGTGTTAAGGTTCCAGACTCAGACCAGTCCAGCTGTAGCTGAACCATGGCTTTCATGCACCTCTATTCTGTTCTCATGCTGGTACTGTAAAACATGCATTTCAGGATTATCTCCCTCCCATCCCACCTTTTTGTTAGCCCGCTGACTAGTGCTGAGCCTCTGTTGGTGTTTCTGTACTGAACAAGCTCATGCTTCCAATCATCTTCCCTGCACTGACCCTTAGAATCAAGGATTATGCTGACTCAGGGTCAGCTCTGCTCAACAGGACATGAACCCCCTCATAGAAAAGGCCAGTTGTGTAGCAGAAACTTGATCCCAGGTCCTTTATCCTACCTCTCATATAGACCACAAAATAATGTAAATACATTTGTTTTTCACAGAGTGGTACTGAGAATCAGTACAAAAATATGTCAAACAACTAAAATGCATAGTGAGGGTGTATGAACTTCTTTTCTGATCTTCACTATAAGCCTGCTTGAATTCTGTGGCTGTATTTAGGAGAACCCAAGCTCATTTTCGAAGAAGCTATGGTTAACCAAAATTGCAGTTATAAAACAGGCCTGGAGAAGGCAAATTAACATCTAGATATGTACTTACTCTACCATAAGGGCAGGAAATGCATTGTTGTGGTGTAAATGATGTATTAAGAGCTGTTTCAAGTATCTGGCAGGCTTGTCCTTTTGTACAAATGATAAACATTTAAGTTAGTAAACATCAATTGTGATCATTTCTCTTTAAATTTAGCAGTAATTGTATCCATTCAGTTATATATTTTCAACTTTAGAAATTGGTACATTTTCAAGTAACAATGACAGTGAGCTTTTCCATGTAAAAAAAATGTCTTGTGTATTCTCATTGCCTATGTTTAGACTGATGTTTAAAAGAGAATCAGGGATTGTGGGCCCAATCCTGATCCCATTCAGATTAGCTGCCTTTTGTTGTAGATTTCATGGAACCAAAGCAAATACCTATGTCGTTATTGTCCACATCACTATCTAAAAGAAGGCGAAAGGAGTTATTTAGCGATAAACCCGACTTTTTGTTTTAAGCCTGGCTGAGCTACAGGAAATACAGGTTTAAGCGGTACAAACTGCAGTCAGTTTTTTAGTGAAGGCAAGGCATAGGCGGGTCTCACCTGCTCGCTGGCCGCGCTCGTCCATCCACCCGTCCGTCCATTTGCCGTATCCATCCTTTCCCGCCGAGCCCGAGGGGAACGGCGGCGCCGCTCCTTCGGCCGCGGCAGGATTTCCCCCAGAAACCTGTCCCCTGCGAGTTCGTCTGTCAGGAAACCGCGTTCCCTGCGAAACCCGTAATGTCTGCCGGGACCTCCTCCTGAAATAGCCCCCAGAGAAGCCGCAGCCGAAGCCTATTTCTAACTTCCGAATATTTGTCATCTCTTTTGCTTTGGAACGCCCGTCCCCAGCCTTTTTGCTTGGGAACGCCCGTCCCCAGCCTGTGCTCTCGCGTCTCCCCCGTGTCCGAGGCGATCCCTGATGCTTCTCGGAGGCGAGAAGGCAGTGCTGGAGGCCCTCGCAGCGGGCGCAGGGGGCCTGGACCGGGGAGGGAGCGCGGTCGCTCCGCGGCTGCCCGGGGGCTCCGCGCCGCCGCCGCCCCTCCGAGCGCCGCCCGCTCCCGCCCGGCCCCGGCCCCCGACTCCTGGCCCGGTCCTGCCCGCACCCGTAAGTACCCCCGCGGCGCTGAAAGGGTCCCTCGGCGCTACCCCAGCCGCAGGGACCGGTCCCTCGGCCAGAAAAGGTGACAGGAGCGGAGTAGCTACTGAGCCCCCATTTCTTTGGATGGCTTATTCTTTGATGCTTAGGTTATCTCGGAGATGAAGGGCCCGTTTTTCTCCTGGTTCTTACTTAAAAGTGACGTTATTAACTTGATTTTTATATGCTTACAGTGTGTAGCGGTAGGATGCTGGACAGTAGAGTAAAACAGCTGTATTTGCGTAAAATGATTAACCGCTGTACAATAGGCGTCCTGTGATATATTTAGATACAGGAGGATATTTTCAGACAATACCAGGGCTCTTCATTTTTTCCGGTTTACTTAAAGCAAGGATACGGAGAGTTAGAGGTCACAATTTACTCACAACTTTTACAAAGCACCGGTCGTAACCTTTTGCTTCTAAACAAACAGAAGCAGCAGCATCACAAAGTTGAGGTAGACCTATTTTACACGTCTCTGTTGCTGGAAGCATTTATCGGGTTCCGTGTTTACATTGGCTCACGACCGGCTACACACCACACATTTGTTTAAAAGTTTAATAATTAAGTACTTTCCTCCTTTCCCTGGCGAAGCTCTCCTTTGATGCCCCTTGCAGTGCATAGATACCCAAGCTCTGTCTCCCACTTGAGTGCTAACTTTCCGTCCAGGGAATCAGATCCTTTCCCACCATATTGCGTCGGCGGATCTGCAATTCCTTCCTCACTGCAAATTAAATTTAATTAAGCAGTTTACTTAAAACGTTTTCGATGTTTTGTGTGAAAAGCAAACTGATTTCCTTATTTCCTTGGGTGCTGGATTTCATCAGAGAACTACCAAACACAACAAAAAATCTATAGGGCTTCGAGCGTGCGTCAGAATTCTTTCCCCTTCTGTTGCAAGCGATAGGAGCGGGCTCTGCCGGGCTGAAACACCAGTTTATTTAAAAAGGGGTGGAAAAAGAACATTTGCTTCCAAAATTGATCTGGGAAATAAATTACCGTGCCAGTTGTTTTCCTTATAAGAGCTTCTTGGCGTTCGTCTAAAAGCCGGACGAGCACCATTATGAAGTCGATTTCTAAGTGAATGCCCGTATTTCTTCGGGAATAAAATTAGGCGAAATTGGCTCTTTATTAGGGTCTTTGGTAGCATGTTATTTGCGTGCCTCAACTAAAAGGCAGGGAAATTACAGAAAGAGCGCTGTAATTTCCTGGGATTTAATTTTTAATCCTTTCTGCAGATACTATTTTGGCAAGAAATCCCTACTGGAAGAAATTCGGTAACCCCCTTAATTTTACAGGAGCGACTATGACATTACACAACCCGTGTTTAACGTGGGTACAGCTCCTGTTGCGGACCCCTCGCGTGTGTTGCCTCCCCAGCCCTGTTCCGCCGCCCGGGCAGCGGTATCGCCGCCCTGTTTCGCCTTTTGCGGGGGAACCGCGTAGGCGCCGGGCCGGGCAGGACGCGGGGTCGCGGCGGAGTGGGACAGCCGAGGGGGCCCGCTCGTCGCGCGGAGGGCAACCGATGGCCGCTAGTGGGAGCTGTGGGCCCGTGGAAGTGCCGCGGGAGCGGCGGCGCGTTGGGGTTCCGAGCGCAGCGCCGGGAGCGCCCGCGGGCACCGCCGCGACCCCCGGCGCCCTCGGCACACCCCCGGGGACCTGCGGGGCCGAGGGGGAAGCATCTCCAGCGCTGCCCACAGGTAGCTGCCTCTGGCCGGAAAGTATGAACAGAGTGAAGTCAAAGGGCCCGGTGTCATGCCGTTGGGACACGCGAAGAACTGGGTCCGAACCCCTCCTCACCTTCGGGAGGGGAAGAAAGAGGCGCTGAGCGATCGCCAGGGAAAGGCGAGAGAACCCCCGCACCCGGCCCCGAAGCTCAGCATTGCCCGCCGCTCCGCGTTCCTTTGAGGAGCTCCGGGTGTCTGACTCCTGTTTATTTAGTGACGGCTCGTGGCTAATTGTCGCGCATCCCGACAAACTTCGGAAACTCACAGGGAAGGGCCAGTGGGGACCGAGCGCGGGAGCACCCCTTGTCCCCCTCCCCGGCAGGGAACCCGCAGAGAGTTGCGCGGCAGCTCCGCGCCCGCGGGGACACGGCACTGCCCCTTCCCACGCAGCGGCGACCGCCGCGCTCCCNGCTCCCGGGGGCGCTGCGCCCGCAGCCAAGGGCAGGGTGCGGGGCAGCCCCGTACCCCCTGGGCACTACGGCTGTTGCCCGCTCTGTAAACGGCAGCGTACCGGGGGAACACTCAGTTTTAGCACACTGGGTTTTGATGCTTATTTAATTTCATTCCCTCCTCTCCCCCCGATTTCGCGCCGCGTGGGCCCGCNGTCCCGCGCCCGGCGTTCTTCCTCCTCCTCAGTCGGCCGCCGCGGCGCGCACTGCAGATCGCGCAACGAGAGAGGGACGATTTGACGCTGCGACCGCCCGCCCCCATTTTATTTTGGTTTATTTTTTTTTTAATTACTGTTACCCGTCCTTCTTTCTTTCCTTGCTACGCTCCGTGGTCTTTGCCGGCGACAAGGACAGCAGTGCCCCCCGAGGAAGCCGGAGCTCTGCGGATGCGCCCGCCTGGGACCGGGGGAGCTGACTCGGAGTGGATTTATTGACTCGCGGGTGTTTCCGAGCTCCCCGAAACAGCCGGGGCTGGTGCCCGTGCGGATTGCAAACTGCAGGGAGCAGTGAGAGACGCACAGGAGGAGCCTCCCGCCGAAGCTGTCCTTTTCCCCCACCCCTTTATTTCTCCTACCACCGTTTGTTTTACCCCCTCTTTTCTATTTTTATTTTTCCCCTACTCCTTTCCACGCGAGCCTTAGACACTGTGAACACGTATGGCGCTCTGGATCCAAATGGGAGTTGGCAGTTTGAGTGGCATCTTCCAAGGCAGCCGGGAGACCCCCTGTAAGAGGAAGGACTGAGGCGTTTGCATTTTTTTGTTATTGCCGTTGTTACTTCGGAGGTAGCTTGGATCTTAACTCGCAGGAGATATTCCTACATGCGAGTGGCATACATGACTCAGTAGATCTGCTTGCAGCTCTCGCCAAGTGCATCGTCGAGTCTTGGCTTGTGATCTTTTTTTTTTAATTATTATTGTNCTCCCGCACAGCGCCGGCGTGACTAAGAGCGAGTGGGCTCCCCGTTCACGCCGGGCGGCCGGGGGGTGTTACCTGCCGGCCCCGCTCGGCCCGGCTCGGCGCGGCCCCGCCCGCCGCCGCCGCGGTAAGTGGCAGGCGCGGCGCCCAACC
>WBMV01007424.1:362758-388178 GCA_013396655.1 Campylorhamphus procurvoides
CGTGGCGGCGCAAGTCCCGCGCCCGGCGTTCTTCCTCCTCCTCAGTCGGCCGCCGCGGCGCGCACTGCAGATCGCGCAACGAGAGAGGGACGATTTGACGCTGCGACCGCCCGCCCCCATTTTATTTTGGTTTATTTTTTTTTTAATTACTGTTACCCGTCCTTCTTTCTTTCCTTGCTACGCTCCGTGGTCTTTGCCGGCGACAAGGACAGCAGTGCCCCCCGAGGAAGCCGGAGCTCTGCGGATGCGCCCGCCTGGGACCGGGGGAGCTGACTCGGAGTGGATTTATTGACTCGCGGGTGTTTCCGAGCTCCCCGAAACAGCCGGGGCTGGTGCCCGTGCGGATTGCAAACTGCAGGGAGCAGTGAGAGACGCACAGGAGGAGCCTCCCGCCGAAGCTGTCCTTTTCCCCCACCCCTTTATTTCTCCTACCACCGTTTGTTTTACCCCCTCTTTTCTATTTTTATTTTTCCCCTACTCCTTTCCACGCGAGCCTTAGACACTGTGAACACGTATGGCGCTCTGGATCCAAATGGGAGTTGGCAGTTTGAGTGGCATCTTCCAAGGCAGCCGGGAGACCCCCTGTAAGAGGAAGGACTGAGGCGTTTGCATTTTTTTGTTATTGCCGTTGTTACTTCGGAGGTAGCTTGGATCTTAACTCGCAGGAGATATTCCTACATGCGAGTGGCATACATGACTCAGTAGATCTGCTTGCAGCTCTCGCCAAGTGCATCGTCGAGTCTTGGCTTGTGATCTTTTTTTTTTAATTATTATTGTTTGTTTCCTGTCAATCGTCCCGGCTGTTGGGATACCGGGCACCCACCCTGCTATTGTTGCTCAGGTGCGGGGGAAGGCGCACGGCGGAGTTGGCGAGGCTCCGGGGAGAGACTCGGTGCCGCCCGCGACCATGGCAGCGCGGAGGCGAGATGCCTCCGCCTGGAAGTACTGCTGGGGAGCCGTGATGGTTTTATGCAGAACTGCACTGGCGCGGTCCATCGTTTTAGACCCCATATATTGGAATTCCTCCAACCCCAAGTAAGTTTCCATCCCGCTCCCGCTCGCCGTGTCCCCGGGGGCCGGCGCTGCCCTGGGCGGGGGACGGACGGGACGGTGCCGCGGATCGGCCGCTGCCGCCGGGAGACAGTGGGGACGGGGCGGGGGCACCCGCGGCGAGCGGGGGCTTCAGGGGCCGCCGGCCGGGGCTGGCACCGGGGCCGGCCCTCCCCGGGGCGGGTGCTCCGTGGGGCGGTGGAGCGCCCCGTGGCCCCTTCCCCCTGCGGGAGGGTCCCGGGGAGGGGGGGCTGGCCGCGACGGGACGGGAGCGGCGGGGTGGAGAGTGGGGCGGCGGTGGCAGGCTGAGACCTGCGGGCGGGGACCGCGCTCGCCCGGGCGGGAGCAGCGGCGGAGGCCGGAGGAGCCGGGCTGCGCTGGGTTGCCAGGAAAGGGTGATACTCTTCAACTTCTCCGTCTGCAGATGCAAACTCATCCCATTGACTCCAGCGAAGTTACATCTGCTTATAACAGGGCTAAAATTGGTTGTGGAGTTGATGGTATCAAGGCACATGTCAGTGAGTAATGAACTAAGCATTACCCATCACACAACCATTTAGTGTCATTCTTCATTAACAAACCCAGGAAAACGTACATGTGTTTCCAGGACTTCACTGTTAAAGCACACCACTCTTAAAATAGAAGTATATCCTTAAAAAAACACTCCTCTTTACTTAAACTCACAAAATTATTACTGTTGGAAAGAGGAACTTTTTGGAAAGTGGGCCGTCCTTCTAAAGAGAAATCTGAGGCAATGATGAAAAGCTAATTCTGCTTCTCTTTTGTCCCCTAGAATTTTTGACATACAAAATGGAAGTTGGCTCTCTACAGTTGTGAGATCCTTTGAACTTTTGTGATTAAAACCACTGGTTTAGAAAACAAAACTCACAGTAGGAAGAAATAGTCTGTAATGAATTTGGAGAGTTTTAAACCAGAAAGGAGTTAAAATAATTTCTTTAAATGTATGGTCTATCATCTTCAATTATAGATATTTAAAATCAAACCTTATGCGTTGTGTTAATTGAATTTAGAATTTCCCATTAAGTCCGGTGAGTACACATCTTGTTTTCCCGGGGGATTTCGTAGAGGAAGTGTTACGTGGTGATGAGACAAGAATGAATGGAGTATTTCCTGCATCAGGGATTAATTCTGTGTAGGTGGCAGGATCTCTAGAACTTTGGTGGAGATTTCAGAGTTTGAATTAGAAGTAGCACCTCAAGTTTATCAAGTAGCCTTGCCTTACAGGCATCATTATCTCCTGTTGTTTTCACTGAAGGAAAAAAAATCGCTACAGATTTCTGTGTATATTTTTTAATAGTGTGGATAATTGCTCTATTTCTGTAACACTTCTTTACCGAGTTTTCTGATATTTCTTTAAACAAACGAAAACAACCCCAAAGCAAAGAAAAAAAACCAGCAGCAACAACAAAAAAAAAACCCTGACAAGAATGCTGTGGACTGCTCAATTCAGTGTCTTTATTGTAATATTGATTGACAAATGCTCATTTTGTATATGCACCAGGTGGGAAGCCTGCTAAAATAAACTTTAGATCCAGTCACTGGCTCAGCAGTTCCATGATGCTACGTAGCTGCAGCCTTTCTTTGGCTTAAGAAAGACACGGCATCACATCAGAGGATAAAGCGGCATGGCCGGTTATAAAGCAGGCTTTATAAGGCTCTTTAGGCTCTCGAAAGGCAAAGGCTGCGAACCGGGGTTGCATTGCAGGAGTGGGCCTGCTGTGCTGGTGGAAAACAGCCTTGGCTCGGCCTTGGAGGAAGGGCAAGGCTTTTGCATCTCAGTCCTCGCTGGGTTTATGCCTACAGAGGTCACTCTTCCAAAGCAGAAGAGCCGGCTGCTGTGAGCTCTCCTCCGCCAGCCCCAACCTGCTTTCGCTTTTTTTAACTTACCTTAATCGCTTTTATTAGCCATCAGTGAAACGAAAGTAGCCGAGCAGCTGAATTCAACCCATCTTACAGAGCCCGGGGATATGCTTCCTTTATCAAACACGATTTGTGTTTCCATTTAGTTAATTCTAAACTGATTACAAAAAAGGTTTGAATGTTGTTAATGGTAGATCTAATGATAATATCTAATTACTTTTTCAACTTAAATGCATGCTTAAAAATAGGTTGTGTTGCTGATGTAATTGAATTTTCTTGAGTGATTCATTGGGGCTTAATCACCACAGTGAAGAAGTACACTATTAAAATTAGTCTTTTCAATTGCTGGGGCTAGTGATTTATAGGCCACTTGGAGGCCTGGAGTTTGAGGAGGCTTACAAATGCATTCCTGATATTGCTGCTGGTGAGGCAGCTCCACTTCTCAGAGCAGGATTTCTTACTGATTTTTCTCACAGTTGCTTGCCTGAAGGATACTGAATAATTTCTCCTTAGATGAGGTTGTCCTCACTCTGGATACAAGCTGAATGTTAGCTTGAGAAGTAAAGCTGCTGAATAGATCTTGGCATGGTATAATAATAAAGCTCCTTTCTAGGTTTGAAATAATAACTATCTTTGCTGCTGGTTAATTTATTCAGGGAAGCAGTGCATTTAACTCTATTGAAAGCCTCAACACATACATCTGCTGAACAGGTAGGCAATTAAATGCTGGGAGAAGTTGTTAGTCAGGTTAATATAAAGTATGAAATAATAAATTTTATGTTAAGGTGAATGTATAAACTGAATTGGTTTTGCACTGAAGTGTAGAGGTTATAATTTCTAGCAGGTGGCTGGGATGGAGAACACACGGTAGCTATTTGAACACAGAGCTCCCTCCCCTGTTCCCCCTGCTCTCTTTTTAGAGGTTTGCTTTTGTTGCCTCGACCAAATCACGAGATTGAAGTGACCTCCATAAAATAATTATGCCTGTAACTTTATTACTTAGGGGGTTAAACATCACTGTTCCAGATGATCTTGGTAGACTTTACGGACTTAGCATCTGAAGAACCTTAGATCTCCTGGTCCTGAAAACACAGAGGAAAAATTCCTCTGTAGATGTAACTCCTCTTGACACTTTTTAACAGGGGACTTTCTGTCTGTGTTGTTTCTGCCAAGACAATGTATGCAGATAGCACGGATTACCTCAGTTTCACCTCACAAGGGCTCAGCACCACCTTTGACACGCAGGACCGCACGTAGTGTTATGGGGCGCCTTTCAGTGAACCGGTAGAGGAATCTGATTCAAAAAAGCATCGCTTACGTCTAAATGTCATTATTCCCTGCATGCTATAGGCCGGGAGCAAGGCGGTTCTCCTTAACGACATGTGGAAGGTTATCCTCACAAGTGGTGCTTTTGACACTGATTAAGTTAGGTTATATAGCTGTTTTTCTCTCCCTCTGATAACCAGTTATATATGGGATGTTTCACAGCCCGCCTCTGAATGAATGCTAACATGTCAGAAACTGATAAAATAAACTACAATTGATGACCCTGTTAAATGTTCTATTCAGTAGCATATAGACTTGTCTGCTTTTCATTGTATCTGAAATTCTTATTTTTGTAGGTAAACAAATGCACATTCACTACAGATTGAATAGCTCCTTGAACTATGCTCTGCAGTTTGCATTTGGGTTAATCTTGTCGGTTTTAATACAGAGAGAAAAAAAGGAGAAAGCACCAGGGGTGGAATTGTTAGTGCTTTCACATCCACATTCCTTACGTTTTGTCAGGATGATAAACTGTAGGTAATGGACAGCCCTTGTTTCACAGGACAGGCTAGCCAGCCGGAGCACAAAGAGCTTGCTAAAACGGTATCTCACAACATGTTTGGGAGCGTCACAGCTAGACAAGAATTTATTTGGGAGTTTTGTGCTGTGGGACTGCACTTTCTAACCTCAGCAATTACAGCTTCAAGTTGAAGAAACAGGAGTGGAGGGTTAAAATGATTTAAACACATGCCCCTAAATTGTACCCAAAACATAGCTATTGATGCTTGGCATGCTAAGAGAAAGAGCAAGTGGTGGCTTCCAGTCCACTTGATATCTCTGGCATTTGTAGCCAGGTCTCTGAAGCACAAGTTAATTAGCAAAATAAATTCAGAATAAACTGAAGGCTGATTTCTTGAGCACGTTATTTTCCCCAGCCTTTTATATGAGAAGTATAATTGCTATATTATTTATAGTAATTACCTTAAAGCATGTTATCTGTAAGCTGTGTTATGTTATTTCACTTTGTTTAATGAAGTAATTGCTTTTAGAGAGGCAGTGACTAAAAGTCATGCTAAAATCACTTAAGTTCTCCCTCTTCCCACACACAAGAATGCTTCCCTCCCTTTTTTTCCCCTTCCCTTTCTTTCTCTTCCCTGTTTTATTGTAAGGAGATCACATTGCTTGAGGTGTGACGCTCTGGATCATCTCAAATTCAGCCAAGGTTCCTGTCATGGGAAGTCAGCAGCAAAGGAGCTGAAGTGACTGCTGTGACACACTGGCAAAGACAGGCCTTTCAGCCCTGAGCAGCAGCCACAGGCCTGGTTTGGGGACCTTTTTTTTTGTCTTTTACGGATCTGGTCTTCATGTGTCGTGCAAACCTGCAGCACTTGAAATTGCTTGTTGCAAATAAGAAGAAAGTGTTCTTCTGAGAAAAAAATAGTGATTAAAATGTTATTCATGTGTGCCTAATGTCTGTCTGCCTTGGCTGCTGACATAAAGAAACCTGTTTTTCTGGTCATTTATCATACATCTACATGGATTTGCTTATGAGCTCATTCTTTGTGAGGCGCTGTGGAAACTCACATAGGAATGTTAAACTGCTTGAAATATTTTGATTAAAATACTCAGTGTCACTGAATATAGACTTTTAACCAGCAGACTGTTGTCTTGAGGGGGCGAGGGTTTTTTGCAGGGGAGTGGGGAGGGAGCAGCAAGGGAGAAGAGTTTGTGGGGGAGTTGCATGAAAAAGCAGAGGAAGGGAGGATGGCAAATGGACAGTGTTAGAAGAGCTTGGAAAAAACTCCTGTGGCTTCATTGTCTCTTTAAAGCCAGAGAACACAAAGACAAATGTAGTTCAGCCTTTCTCCCATGATGGAAAATGTAAACCGTTGACACAGCTCCCATGTTTAACTTGTTTAATTCTCATTTTAAATTCAGTACTATACCAGCCGTGTGAACTCTGAAGATTTCTTTAGTAATCCATTTTGTAGTTCCGAATCAAAAACAAAGTGAAAAGGTCTGACACAATTTGCTTTTATTTTTAGGCAAATCAACCCTGGTCATAGTTAATAAGGGGATTACAACCCAGACTAGGTCTTTACAGATGTAATGTAAATCAAGGGCAGAGTATAAAGAAACTGATCCCTTTTGATTGAAGTATGGTAAAAAGGCATAGAGAAACTAGCAGCAGTAATCTGATTGTATGGCAATAAAACCACCATTTTCTGTCTTTCAGATAAAAATAATGTGGTAAATCCATGCAGTTCATAAGATGTAAAGGCAGATAAAGGGTGATGCCATGGCAACATATAGATTAGCTTGATGCTAGAAATGACACGTCTCTGAAAGGGGTGTTATAAACGAAGGGCCTTGCTCCGGGCTGTAAGGTATTATGTGAGAACCGCACAGAACTTGGGGGCCGGGATTAGGAAGTATGAAAGGCCTGCTTGTGGCTTGGGGTGGTAGGAGCCGTGAAGAAAAGCTGCTCAGTTCTTGCTCATTGGTGGTGTATAATACGGTAAAGATAGATTGCATTTACTGCTTTTTGCCGAGATGGGGGCCGATTAAAACCTGAGATGGCTGCAATTGTGAGGTGCGGAAGGTTTTCCTTTTTAACTCCTGCCCTAGCAGCAGCCTTTCTGAAGAATTGGCTGCGCTTGGGGTTTGTTGCCTTAATCTATTTGGGCCTTGGGCAGGAGCATGCTGGCAAGACACAGACAGCAGAGGGGATAGGTGGGACTGGGGTTATCTGGAAAGAAAACAGAGGCCTTTTGATTTCAGCTGTGTTTCAGTCTCTGGTCTCCATCTCACACTCCATGGGAGCAGCAAAGATAAACATGCTCCATTGTCTGTGCCTTGGCCAGGTGATACATCAGCATCTCTTGTGTTTCCCGTCCTGCAGAAATATAAAAGAAAAAACAAACAAACAAACCAACAATCAAAAAAACACCACAAACAAGCATCCATTCCTATTTGCTGGTCAAGCTGCAGTTAACCAAATGGATTTGGCTCGGTCTCTAGGTGGTGTTTATTTTCAAAAGGCAGGCTGAAATCTAGAAATGAATGAGATAAGGATCTGCCTCCCCCCAGTTTACAGTCACTGAGGATGAGTTTGCTGTCCGCTTGAATTCAGCCGGCAGACAATTTAGCCATTGTTTTGTCATTTATTTTAAGCTATCTGCAGCTGTAAAGGTGGTAAAATACCTCTCCTAGTGCAGCTGCTTGGATTTGCTTTTCCTTGCCTTATCTTTTAAAGAGCCTTCTAAATTGTTAATACCTGCTTTTCTACCCAGCTGACAACTCTGAACACCCATAACTTAAAATCAGCATTACATTGCAAATCAGGGGTACGATTCAAATGAGAAATACCTACTTTATTGCCTGCTCATTTGTCTGCTAAGGGGCGAGAGAAAGCACTCAGCATTTGTTAGGCACAGTCTAGACACAAGGGGAAAAAACACCGAAGCCTACAATAACAGTTGTGTCTTTCTTTAGTGGGAGTGAGCCTGGGATGAGCTCGGCAAAATGGAATTCATGCTGTTTGTTTGGCAGTGCCTCGGACACTTCTAAAATGGATTGGTTGTTTTTTGGTTGTTGGGTTGTTTTGTTTTGGGTTTTTTAAGTTTTTTCCTATTTTTGTTTGTTTTTTTGTTGGGCTGCTTTGGTTTTTTTTAAATATATAAAGATGTTAATTACATGCTTGAATTTATCATTCTTATCACAGCCCATAGTATGCTGGAAATCTTCACAGTTCTGACTGAAAAGGGAACTCCAGACCCTAAAATGGTCTAGCTGCTGATGTGATGTAGCAAATGGAAAATAAACAAGTGCATATAAGGAGCCAGGGAGATTGGCAGAATATAGGGGGCCTGAAGTGCTCAGATTGGTTTCCTGTCTTGTAACTTAACCTTCACAAATCTATATCAAAAGGTCCAGCTCATTTGCTGAAATTCTCCAAAGCGCAGGGGCACCCTCATCTAATTTATAGGCCGGTCACATCCAAGCACCTTGCATTCTGCATTTGACAATGATTGCTAATGGGCCATTCAGCTAAAGTATTTGCTTGTTAACAGGGAACAGAGCATGATAAATGTCCAGCAAGCTTGCGGCCTCCTTCAGCTTTTCAAATCCAGACTGGTGCATATTTATGGCAGGCAAATGACAAAGAGAGGAGCTGAATTACTCTGGCCTTATGCTTTCTGTTCGAAGGAGGGTTAAAGTAATTAAAGAAATAATGCAAAAACCGATGTCCTTTGTTTGCCCACCATTATCCAACATTTAGCTTTCGAACCTGCCTGTCATGTCACATTTCAGAAATGTCCCAGATAAGGCCAGACAGGTTTGGCAGGGACGGGGAGAAGTGGGGAATCCTCCATGGACAGCATCTTGGGCAGCGCACCCCAGCTCTCCCTGTGCACACAGAGTCCTTCCCCTCCAGGTTCCCCTCTCCTGAGGGGGTTTTCACTGATACAAACTCGAAGATGTATTTAAAATACAGAGATTTTGCATTCCTGTTCCCTAGTTGGGGAGAAAACCCCAACACAGAGCAGTGGAGAGGCTTTGAGAAAACAAGTACATCGAGCTCAGTATGTTTCTGAAATCCAAGTATGAAAACAAAATGGCAGAGTAAAAAACAGTTCTGCATTGCTTCTCCGCCCTCAGGTGGATCTTAACACCTGAAACCATAAGGCAGGCACACACAAACTTCCTAATCTTGAAGAGTTTTCAATGTCATTTTGAATTCTCTGGGGTGTTTTTTGTTACCATTTTTATCCTTGTAAAATCATGTTTAATCTTGGCCTGGTTTTAAGAAGTCTTCAAGCAGATGTACATGCAGAATTACAATAGAGAATTTTAAATTTAGTATTCGAAAATCTCATTTAGTATTTTGTATTTGTAGTTGCAAGTAGATAAACATGTTCAAAGCTTCTGTCTAGCTCCTCTTAAACTCCGTGAAAATACCACCTGTGATTTCAATGAGTACTGCAAGTCTTGCAAGCCTGCAAGGGCTTTGCATTGTAATTGTTTTTTCATTATAGGCAAAATTTAAATTTTCTTATAATGAACAAAATCTGTCATTTCAGTCTAGGAGAGAGAACATCCAGATTTTTTTTTCTGTTAACTGTGATGCACAGAACTTTCCTTTGATGTGATTATATACATTGTCAAAGACAGCAAATAAGGGCAGGACCTCTATCTTTTTTGGCAATCCTGGCCAGCCAACACCCAGCGTTTATTGCGGTATCAGCATGGTAATTATAGTGCAGCTGATTTAAACTTTGATGTAATAGTCTATGCTTTCTTCTGGTTTTTAAACACAAGTTCCAAGCCAAAAAAGATAAAGGCTGGTAGAGGATTATATTGCTAGGTGAATCATTACTGATGTATGACATATACATAACCATAAGATGGGTTTCCTACCTGTAATGTTCTTTTTAGACGTCTTGTGGTTGATGGCTAAAATAGGATTTACAAAACTTTATTTAGTGGGATCAGAGCTTTGTATACTTAAAGTGTAATCAAGTTTTTATATGTGTCAGTGGAGGATGAGAAATTATTTGGCTTGTCTTACACAGGAGGATAGGTTAGATGGTGAAATGATAACGCAAGGCTGAAAAATCTGTGATGCTGCGAATTTTTTCTCACTGTTTGTTCCTTTTTTGAATTGTGCATTTATTTAGGTACCAAACTAGGGAACGGCAGTGGGAAAGATGAACACTGCACTGTAAAGGGAAGTGCATTTTAAAGTAAAGTGGGATTTGAAATTTTATTATTATTATTATTGTTAGTTAAAGCCCAATCTCACTTGAATGCTATTTTATTTTGGATTGGGAGTTCTGCCAGACTGCAGCCTGTCAGAGCTAAGAAAACTCAAATCAAGTCCAGGCCTATTTCTGCAGCAAACGGGAATCCTGGCTCCTTGCCTGTGGATTCATTCAGGAAGACCCATCTGGCTTTTGATGTTCTGCAAGTTTGAAGCAGTTTGTTTAAGGAACCTAACCAGTGAGCACTAGTGGAAGCACACATAACTGCGCTTCTTCTAACTCTTCGGGTGGTGCATCGTTTCGCAGTTTCATTTTTGCTTGGTGCTTGCCATCTGCTTACCTACTGCCTGAGCAGCAGTTGGTTTCTATACCTGACTGGATAAGAGTGTAAATTTGGAGTTGGGAACATCTTGGCTCCTTTTGAGGATTTGCAGCTCCATAGCATTCTCTGTCCACACTTCAGTTGCTTTCTTCATGTTTAATTAATTTGTTTGGTTCAGAAGCAGTCTAGCTTAATCGCTGCACAATACTCGACCTTTAGGTTTTTGTGGTGTTTCTTTTTTCAGGATATTTCCAAGCTATATAGATGAGCTGAATAGGGAGAGTCACATTGGCAGACAAGATTACGAGTCTGTGTGAAAAGTATTTTAAATGATGATTTTTAGTGGTAATCATTGTTCTTTCTATGAGACAGTTTTTAGGCACTTTTTGAAGAAAGCCAAAAGCCCAATCTTCTTAAATTTTCAGCTTCCTGTAGTCTTTTCCATTCTATGGATCAGTGTGTGTGACACCAAGGCAAACAGGACTGCACTGTGCTCCTAGGCTCTGACTTGGGAAACTGCTCTTATTCAGAAAAGCTCATGTTGAGCATGTGCTGAATGCTGAATATTTTTGCTGAAGCGGGACGAATTTGAGCATGAGCTGTCTTGAACCAAGGCCAGAGTGAAGAGATTTTTTGGGGCTTGGACAAATACAGATCTCTCTGAAAGCGTCAGTGCTCTTTTTTAAATATCAGAAAACTATGTCAGAAGCTACAGCCCTGTCTGCATCTGGAAAGAGATGTGTAGCTTACCAGCAGTCAGTGTAGCCATACCAGTGGTGATCCCTTGTGCCAGCTGGGAGCTCGAATGGGTACATCAGCTGTGCCTCTGGGAGTCTGGCTGCAATAGCTCTGCTGGAACTGAGTTTTCTGTGCTTTTTTGTGCTCACCGTTTCGTGTATTGCCAGCAGCGCATTTCCATTGTCAAGTGATCACTGGGAGTGACCCGGCTGTTCCCAAGAGCCCCTGTTTTCCCTGGAGAGAGAACCCAAGGTTCAGCGAGTGCACAGGCTGAGCCTCCCTGGCAGTAGAGCCTGAATGAAACGTCAGTATCTCATGGGTGCGGGGCAATGGGTTAAAAAACTGAGCATCTGGATCTCCTGTTGTCCCCAGTTTTCTGCTGAACGCCTCTGACAGGCTCTTTCATCTGGGGCAAGGATGTCAGTCATGTTTTTAATGCCCTTCAGGACATTTACAGATTTTTTTTAACTACTCCAGTGTCAGTGTAGCTTCATTTGAATGGCTCAGACCCACAGTGGGCCAAAAGCTGGTTCTTGGTGGTCAGATATTGCTACTGTCTTGAGGGTGGCAGTGGTCACTTCAGTTTATTCTGCTTCTGCAAGTCTGTCAAACTTTGGAGAAGTTGGTACACTTCTCCAATGTAATGTAATGTAAGAACATAGGTTCTTCATGCTTGAAAGTGACTGAATCTGGGGTTTAATGTGAGGAACAAGTGCAGACTAAGTATAGATCTCCCATTTGGGTTTTTGCTCGGGGTCATTTTCTCCTCGGAATAACAATGGTTTGCCAAAATAGATTGGTTTGTTATACAAGGCTGTTATTGATTTGGCATAACTTTTCCTGAAAACTGTGAGTTAACAACTTCTACTTCCGATGTTTACTTACGCAGGCAAATGGTATGCAATAATGTATTTTCTAACAACTGCAAAGCAGCTGAGATTTTTTTCTTTGAATGTGAGATATAATCACCGATTATTAATGTCTCATCAACTAACAAGACAGTCCCCTCCCTCTTTTATAGACTTTGCTTGGAGCATGTCTTGAAACAAGACTGTACAGGTGTGAACAAACTGTAGTTAAGAGAAGGAAGACTGCAAACTTTGGTTGGCATGCCTGCATTCTGGCTGACATAAGACATTTGTTTTTCTAACAGGAATGGTGGAGAAGAGCACAGAATAGCTCAGCAATAGAACAATCTGGTTTGCACTTTTTGAAAAGTAGTTCTTTGGCAAATGCCAGCTGCTCACTGTTAGCTTTCTAAAAGCAAAGACTTTAGTGACTTGTGGAAGAAACACACATGGTTTAGTTTGACTTTCTGTTCCATGCTAACTACTGCTCTGCGTCTTTTCAATAAAGCACCATCTCTCTTGGGTTTGGCACACCCTGCCTCTGTGAGCACAAGTCAAGTAGAGCAGTGGTTTTGTGTTACGCTGAATTTATGGCACAGATTTTTTTTATTTTACTTTTTCATTTTTTCCCCAAAATTCAAACCATAGAAATACCTGATTATCTTTGCTGTGAGAGCAGAGAACTACTTTAATATTCCCAGTAGCATATTTTGAACAACAATTCTTTAATTAAAACAACATTGGTCTCTTCCTGTATTTCATGGCTAGCAAATGAGAGAAAACACCAGTGTTAATATCAAAGGGAGTCAGTTTTCATTACAGTAATGGTTCAATTGTGCAATGCTGTAGGCAGTGAAATTTAATATTATTGTGACTTGTATTGTAATTGCAGGATGACAGAGGAAAATGGATTAAGTTTAAATATAAGTGTACACAGCAGCACATGGACTTTGTCAAATGGAAGCTGAGGCTTGGGACAGGATAGGTCCCCCTCTGGCTCTGTCATAATGAATTAGTATTTTGTAAATAACTGGCCACTAGACTATAGATTTATTACCTTTTGCAGATCTATGTGGACATGCACAGACATACATCGATTCTGTACTGACTATAATTGCAGTGTGGAGTTGCAGAACTGGTTTATGCCTGTAGGCTTGCAGGGTATTTGAATGTCTAGGCTTCTTGTCTTCACCTTTCATGAAAATATTCTTGCCTGCCAGTTTGTGAAGTTTTCTTCTGAAGGATACACCCATCCTTTCAGTTCAGGCATTGCTAACACATGAATGGCCTCAGACTGGAAAGCCCTTTGTCATCTTGAAGAATAAACTAAATTCAAATTGCAGATGATCTTTACTTTAGAAAGTTATGCTAGAGAGACAACTAGTGTTAATGAGCAATATCCCCCTCTTTTCCAGTTGCCCATATACATGCACATTACAACGGAAGACAGTAATTTAAACCATCCATTACTGATCTCCTGCATGGAAGATTAAGGATAATCAAAGCTAGATATTTCATTAAGTTTGCAGTGTAGGCAAGTGGAAGGTGTCCCCAAAGCAGTGCCTGATAATGTACTAGTGACTAAACATGATGCTGTGTCGGTTTACTCCATATCTTCACAGTGTTTCTCAGACGTGTTCATGTTGAAACCTGTTCTAATGTTAGAGTGCAAAAGGGGGCAGTAAAGTGCTATCCAAAAGAAATGTTTATTTTTATGGGTGTTTTTTGTGGCAAAAGTTGCTTTTCTCAATAGGTTTATAATCTTCCCTATTAAAGTAATGATCACATGAATATCTTCTGTTTGAAAGGCTTACAAATGTCAATGTCATTAAGTGTTGTGGGAATAATGTTTGCCCTGTGTATTTCCATGTACTTCTGTCCTTTAATGGAGTCCCGAGACATGCTACATATTAGGAAGGAATCGAAGGCGGGAAGGTTCCCTCAGATATATTTAGGACATAGCTATATGAAGCACTTCTGAAAGAATTCCAACTTTGCTAATCATGTCTGATTCTCATGTTGTGCATTACTAATGCCACATTTCTGGAAAAAGCAAAATGAAAAGAATGCTGAGGCTAGGGGTTTCTGCTTGAAGTACTAAAGTGTGTAGTGGTGGCATGGGTCAAGAGTTGGGCACTCATCCAGACCCGCATGCATCATTTGTCAAGAGGTAGCTAGAAAGAGCAACTAATTACAATGCACCTACTGAGTGTTTTTTCTTTCAGAAATTCCTCGGGATAAGGCATTTATACAGACTGGCTGCTGCTCTCCATGGAAGCCATTTGCAGTTTTTAAACTCCACGTAGAAAGCACATTTTTTCTGAAATTAAAAAAAAGGAGAATGTGCCTGTGTTTTTCCATGCCTCTGCATCAGAGCAAGTGAGCAATGATTCCCTGTTTGGTGAAGCTGAGTAAGTCCAGCACTGTTGTGAGGTTCATATTTCTGTAAATGCTGATGAAATGTTAATATAATACACTCTAAAATAGAACACTGGTCATATCCATCCTTTTTTTTTTTTTCTCCTTAGTTAGAAGACTGTCCTGAAGCACATTAGTGGTTCTTTTGTGGTAACAGCAATTGATTTAATAAATGGATCAGAATTCTCTAGTGCTTTAAGTACTTTTAGCAGAGCAGTAATTGCTTTCTGCACATAATACAGAAACTTAATTGCTATTAATAGTGCCTTATGTGGAGGTCATGTATGAAAACTGAATATAAAATCTATATTTAAAAAAAATCCTTAATCAACTTTAGTGAGAAATTGGATTGTACATATTTTCAACATTCAACCCTTACCCTTGTGGTAAATGTTCTGAGCCAGGTTGTATATTCTTGTGCGAAAGACACATTGTACGGGAAAAGACAGATAGGTGTTTGCTCTCAGAAGTTTTTTTTAAAGCAGGGGAAAACTTTTGTGGGAGAGAAAACATTTTTGCATTTTGGATTTACATTGGGGGTGGAGATGTAAAACACAAGTTGGCCTGAAGGTTTCAGTTTTGTAAGCAGGGTTTTTGCTTTCTTCTGCGAGTGAGACCAAAGCAGCAAGGGAAAGGGGCAGTTTTGCAGCAAAACTAAACCATCACTCGCAGGTGGAGATGACACCTAGTTGAAAAAGATACACTGTCTGGCAGCAAAACCCTTGTGGCAGCTACCTTGTGGGTGCTGCCTCTGCCAGCTACCTTGTGGGTGCTGCCTCTGCCCAGCAGGGTGGGCTGAGGAAAGGGGACCTCCTTCTGTCTCTCTGTCCATGGTCGCTGCAAGATGCCATGATCCCACCCTGAGATGACATGATTCCATGGACAGGGACTGCAAAGTTCTGCTGGAACCCAGGATTGGGATAGCACTGAAGGAGAGTCTGCAGCATCTCCTTTGGCTTATTTATTTTTAATACAGAACAAGATCACATCTGTAACCTCAAACATCACGGCTTTTAAGGAATCGGCTTTTCTCTTTGAGTGTCTCCAATAAGATGTTTGGTGCCAAGTTGCAGGTGACCATCCATATATGTGAACGGTGAAAGGGGTATGGTTCTTGGCAAGTATCGTGTCTGAGCTGCAGGTTTTGTGCTCTCTCAAGTGCAAGAGACCTTTGGAATTGTGACCACTCCAAGTTGAGTATAGTGAAAGTGTCTGTATCTCTGCAACAGCACTAATCATAGGAGTTATTTGTTGAAGGAAGCTCATGACACATTTTTAGAAGACTAGACAGGCCATTTTCTGATGTGTTTGAAGAGGGGTGGTGTCTGCAGGTCTTTCTCTAGAGTAGAAGCTATGTGCCTTTAGAACTGTGATGTGATGTGATGTGATGGTACAATTTGACTGTCAAATCATACAGGTCCATGCAAAAAAATGTTTTCTTTCGGAAGAACTGTATGTCAGTCCATCCTTGTCTTACACTTTCCTCTGGTATTTTGCTAAAGGTAGTATGATGAATGGATAAATGAAAGTGCTAAGATTATTATACATGTTCCTAATTCCCTGTCCACTAAAAATTTTGAGAAAACATAATAATGCTACAGAATCATTCTTGTGTAGGTTATTAAGATTTCATTTGCAAACATACTGCATTGTTTTGCCCTACTGAAGTCAATAGAAATTTTGCAACCAATTTCGGTAAGGGTAGGTCCAGGAAAACGGACCAAGAGTGGTGCCTATTTGCATGGCTACTTGGGACACATGAAAGGGTGACACCACTGCTATTTTGTGTCCAGAGTTGAGATTAAAACAAAATAAACTTGCTAAGTGCACTGCAAGCATTTGGCAGTCTGAAAAAATATGGACTCCTTTGTAGGTGAGGAAGGGCAAGGAGAAGGAGGTACCCCAAACCTGTTTCAGGGGACTGTTTCAAAGCATTTAGGGCCTTACTGCAGGTTTTATTGCAAGGGAACGTGAACAGGCATGCTTCTCTTACCTGAGAAGTGAGAAATACAGGAGTTGCAGCTTTACTAGCTTGTGTTACAGTATTTTATAATCTAGCTTTGTATAATGTAGTACTTGCCATTAAAGATCTTAAGGAATGAATGTGAATATATTTGTTTATTTATTTGTTTGAATTCCATTTAGTTTCTAGCCTGCAAGTCCCATTAATTCTAGTAACCGTTCCTTACATGAATGGTTTCATTAACTGCTTGGAAAAATGCTACATATAAATAAAGGTCAGCAGATTAAACTTCTGAAATTTTATTTAAATTCAAAAACATCCCTGTTGAGCATGTTCTGTAAAACTTCACTGTAGTATTAAAATAATTTAATAAGACTGCACAGGCAAAGAAAAGTAGCTTCCATAACTCACTTAAAAGAATTCTAATGACATGAAATGCTGTACTCTTTTTTGCTTTCAAAGTTTTATTTGCTAGTCTGTGTATAAAGGCAGTCTGTCATCTTGCTGTGTCACACGGTGGTATTTTTTCTTGCAGAGACTTCACGTAAGCATAGTGCCTTTCTTTTTCGCAAAATTACATACCCATTTTGAGCCAGACTCCATATTAATCTTTTTCTGATGAAGTTTGTTGTTCTGTCTGTCCACAGCAGTTAATGATCCTCTTCTCATTGAACTCATGTTCACTTAATCCATTTAAACTGGAGTGAGATGAGTCCTCTAAAATCACTGTGTCTGCAAAAAAAGCATTTAATGTTTACAGCTGTGTGTATACATTATATCCACAGGGCATCTCTTTGTATATGATGTTGAATATGACAGAAACTCATGTGAAAGCTTTGTATAGAGCAAAGGACTCTTACAGAGAGCTCTGGTTTATGTTTTTGGATTTTATTCAATTCAGTGTTTTGGGGAATCAGTAAACTGATTTTCATCATAATTAGCCCACTGCTACTTCACTGAAATCATTAGCTGAAGCTTTTATTTGCTTTGCATCAAGCTGGTTAGGACTTTTGGCTTGCTTAAATATTTCTGCTGTGGACAAAGTGATATTCAAAATATGAATGTTATTTTCTCAAAAGTCAGGTGTTGAATACATATACTATTTAATAACCAGTTCTTTTTAAACAGTAAGGACTTGTACATGGAATATCATTCTGTATTCTGTTTCAGTTTGCACTTTTACAAGTAACGGACTAACATACTGTTGTTAGTATTCATTTCCTTAATAAAACTTTTCAATGAATAACTTTATAGTCAGGCTGGTACTTAAACTTCATAAAGTTAAGTGGGTAGGATTCTCCAACAGTAGGTTTCAGGCTGCATTTTAAGAAGTGTCTTGATTGTTCACATTTTTAGGGCTATTTTTGTGACATTAATTTAAAGCTAACTGCCTACACCAATTAGTTCAGGTAAGTTATTAAAGCACAGAAATTTGGCACTGTTTCCCCAGTTAAATATACAAGACTTGCAACAAGTACTAACATGCTTTTTAGAATCATGTTTATTTTATAATTACTAGAATACAATTAAAGCTAAGTGCACAATATATATATTTATAGTATGTGTACATACATATATGTGTATAGTTTTGCAAGTTGGAAAAAACCTGACAAAACACTTTGTTACGTCAATCAATACTGATTAACAAAAACTCTTTAAGAATTTATTTCTCTGAAAATTTCATCTGTTGATAATTTTACAATTTCAGAAATTACTGTAGTAAGAAATGGTAGAATATTCGCAGTGAAAAAGAGTGTGGGCAGGTTAAGTTCTTTCCTTTTTTTGAGAGTTTGCTATTATGAGATTAGGCAGGTATGAGTGGTTATCATTAAGCAAAAGTCCTTTGTAATTTAATATGCTTGAATGTGCTAAGTTTCTCTAAACAGTAAGTAGATTTTTAAGAAACCAGTTGAAAACCGTACATAATATACATTTTATTTTTTATAAAATTTCACAATCAAATTTGACTTCTAGAGGACTTTCACCAATAAGTGTACATTAGTGCCAGGAACTGCTGCTGGGCCTTAAAATAAGTGTGGCAGATAAAATCACTGTAGCGTTCGTGAGTGGGGAACAAAGTACTATGTTCCTATATTCTGTTTGTGTGTCATGTGGCTTTTTTTGTCAAATATAATAATTATTTTTAAAAATGTTTGGGAACTCTGCAGATTGTTATTACTTGATAAGTTGCATGACTAGTTGGACATGTGGGAGGGATTCACATCAATGGGCTTTGCACAGATGTCAAATGTTGCCCACAATACACCAGTTTTAGGCTGACAGTAAAAATGCCATCTGTATCGAAAAGTGCCAGACAGAAAGCACGTGAATTTCATCGTACAGCTTATATGGTACTTAATATACTTTTCTGTACTTTCTCACAGCAAGCACTAGGATTATTTATTGTGAGCAGGATTTTTCAAATGCTCAAAGAGCCTTGCTATATCTGACTGCTGACAGAAATGAGTTGGGAAACTCACTAAACCTCTCTCTTAAGTTTCTGGTGGGGTACCGGGCCTATATTAGTATATAAGTTTCCCAGTAAACAGTATTAAGAGCTGAAACTCAGAAAGTTAGAAAGGTAACCTTTTATAGAAAGCAGTGATTCCAGTGCTGTCACTGTCCCGACTGCTTGGAGAGCATGCCACTGTCCCAAGCCACCACTGGAGCAACGGAGCCACCTCCTCAGGGTCAGTTGCAGGATTCTGAAAACCTCTTGCTCTGACTTAATTATATTTCTGTTTTGATGGAAAAAAAGCTTTTTAATTAGTTGAAGGCACACTCTTATCCGACTCTTAAAGTTATTTCATTAACTTAATTTTTATAGACATCATCCATTTCATCAGTGTTGATGCTACTTCAGAATAATTAAGGCAATGTCACAGTTACAGAAATAAAGATTCAGGATTAATCCTAAAGGTTTTGTAACCTCTATGAAGACTGAATGTACATTATCCTTTCTTTTTTCTTCAGATGGAAGGTCTTCAAAAATAGAATAATAAAACAGTAATCTTAATCCTCCTGACATTTCATAAATAGCTTCAGAAAATGCTTCGTGCCCAGCAAATTATTTATTAAAAGTCTTTATAAAAACTACAGTAGCAAAGGTATTACACAAATGCAGGGATACTAATCATGCCTACTACTAATCAGCCACTTAAGTTTTGTGGTCGAACTGAAATACATAAGGCAAAACTTTTTATTACCTCCATCCATATTTGTGCTCTATTGTTGTAAGAAAATAAGGAAAGTAAATTGGAAAAATATTTCTCTTGCAAAGGTCACAATCAAAACCACAAACTGGAAAAAAATTCAATACAATCAAGTTCTCAGATTAGTCCTTGTATTTTCAGCCTTTTTTCTTCCTTAATCCTGTCATTGTTAGATCCTACAAGTTCAGACACTCAAGTGGAAGGAGATTTACTGAGTTTAGTTCTAAAACTGTACAGACTTCAGAGTCACAGCGAGAATATTTCCCTGCCATAAAGTCTAATGAGTGCATTGGTTTAAAGCTCTTCTAAAATGTGGTTTTAGCTGTCTATTGGGGGTGGTTCTGTCCTCTACCTTTTATGGGGTAATTTCTGGCTACTTAGCCAAGGCTCAGAAGTGTGCTTTCTCTCCCATAGCTGTTTCTGAGGATTGCCTGGCATGCTGTCTCTCAACCCATCCTGTTTGTGCTCAGTTTGCATGGAGAATGTGTACTGTGGCTGTTTCATGTATATACACAAAGTCCAAAATTAGAATCAGTGTTTTTTGTTTTTCAAAACAGCTTTTGGGTCATATTATTGATAATGACAGACAGGTGCATTTATCTAACTTTATGAATTTCATATTTGTTATGCATGGGAATCTAAATTGATTAATTTCAAAGACAAAGATCCAGTCCTCTGAAATCTCATGTGTTTCATATGACATATTCCTGTTACATGAAGAAGAATTGCTGGCAAGAAGAAATATTTGCAGCAGCGGGATCATACAATGACCAGCCTTTGTCCTGGCATGAGTAATTGTCATCTTCCTGGTGTACAATGCTGCTGCACAGGAGCAAAGTTAAAATGGGCTGTGGCCAGAAAAGGTGGTAAAGTCAGTCACAGGTGACAGACGTTGGCTTGGAAACTCCTGTCACTTTGCCTTTGCTTGGTCAGAGTTGATCCCCCAAAATGAGCCAGAGTCAGGATATGTGCTGCTCCCTTGGGAACATTTTCAGGCCTGCATTTCCTTGGCGCCCTTGCAGAACTGGTCTCTCCCTCATTCACAGAATCATAGGATCATTTAGGTTTGAATAGACCTCTAAGACCATCAAATCCAACTGTTAGCCCAGCACTGCTGTGTTCATCACTAAACCATGTCCCTAAGTGCCACATCTACATGTACATCTGGTTACCCTTTACTAAGCCGATAACTCTGAGGATGCGTTTCTGCCTTCCCATTTGTTTTTCCATTTGGGCCTTCAGGAAAGTGGTAGTCACTGCATTCTTTTGGCATGTCTGAAAACTGGAGGATGAGGCACAGCTTTGCCCCGTCTCCACTTCAGTCTTGGTTAAAGAAGCCGTAGCCAAGCCCAGTTTCTGCAGTTTGGAAATTACACTGCACGGCACAAAAGAGTGCAGTGATTTATACATCAACAGTTGCTTTTCTTGCCATAACATTTCATTGTTCTAGTTCCCTAAATCTGTAATTACATGTCTTTGTCCTGCTACGTGCTGCTTCGTAACAAATATAATTCTTACACAGGCTTTGTGAGTGAAAATAATCCTGCTCAATTAGCACAAATCATAAACTTGAATTGTATGGGAGCAAGCAAAATTTGGGGTGTTGCATCATCCTTTAATTTAGTAAGTTCTCCCCCACCACTGCCACATGCTAGTGGCTCCTTCCGCCAAGCCAGAGGCTGGAGGTCACTGAAGCCTAGAGCTTTGTTCTGCATGGGCCTTAATACTCTTAATTTAAACTTTCCAGGAAGGCTGGCTGTGAATAAGCTAGATTTACTATGTGTGCTGTTTAAATACTAGCACTTGGAGCAGGGTGTTCATTAGGCAGCAATTGTTTCAGTTGGTTTTCAGGCTGATTTTCTATTAAGGAAGATCTTTGGAAAAGGCTGGCAGGCAGCAGAAAGAAGGAGGAAAGTCAGTCTTTTAGATCTGTGCATTCGAGTATGTTGTGTTGTTGGCTGTCGTTCTAAAACATGCACTTCTTGGCCTTAATTGGAACAAATATATCTTAATGGAGAAAGAAACAAAGCCTACTGTGGCTTTTGTTCTTGTGAGAACAAGGCTTCTCATTTTGTGGATTAATCAATACTATAAATAATTGTTTATATTTTTCATCCATGAAGAAGTGCTGATGTTTGCCTGTTAATTATTAAGAGTAGAAAGATATAATATTATGCCTAAGTGCAAACATTAATGCTCACTGTCAGCTTGTGTAAGAAGGGTTCCCATACTAAGGCAGAAGTACACCCATGTTTCCCTTCTAGCACAAAAAAATCAAAAAAGAGCAAAAATAGTGACAGTAATGGTGGAGTTTATGAAGACAAACCCTTGTAGTGTAGTGGTCACACTGTCTTGGATATAAGTGTTTTAGCAGAAGCATGTGTGGTCTTTGGGTCAGGTAGATCTCTGTCCATTCCAGGTCTGTAAGCATGGTCCTGTTGAGTGACTGATACTCCTTTGTATTGTACTAGTAATATAAATCAGCATCTTAATATGTTGTTAGCTCTTAAAATCTAACCTGTTTTCTGTCCCACATGACTGTTCAGGAGGGTTGAACAATTTTTCTTGTCATTCTCCCACATCCAAAATTAGCAAAATATGTGCAAGAATAGTAGAAATGTTACTAAAGCAGAAAAACAAGATTGTGGCCCACCAGATGTTGCATGAACTGCTATATATACCAAATGTGGAAGAAACAGCAGTGCCGGCCAGAGAGAAATGTAAAACCTGCTAGAGTTCCCAAAATTGGGATAAGTACTGTAAGACTCAACCCCTTTCTAATTTCCAAGATCTAAATAAATGTTTTGTTGATATTGAGTCAAGCTCAAACTATTAAGATTTGGTTTGATCAGTCTATCATTTTAGTTTTGGAAACTGTGTGTGTTCCTTTTTGTTCACTGCAGTTGCTACTTTTCTGAGATTTTATCAAGTGTCTCACATTTTCCCTCTTCTCTCCCCCCTGCCCCTCCCCCATTTTTTTCCCCCCATTTTAGATTCCTTCCTGGACAAGGATTGGTACTATATCCACAGATAGGAGACAAACTGGATATTATATGCCCAAAGGTGGACTCTAAAACTGTTGGTCAGTATGAATATTATAAAGTCTACATGGTTGATAAAGACCAAGCAGATAGTTGTGCTATTAAAAAGGACAATACACCTCTACTCAACTGCGCCAAGCCAGACCAAGATGTTAAGTTTACCATCAAGTTTCAAGAGTTCAGTCCTAATCTCTGGGGCCTGGAATTTCAGAAGAACAAAGACTATTACGTCATATGTAAGTTCAAAGTTTTAATTGTTCATTCTTTTGAATATAATTGTTCATTCTTTTGTACGCTGTCTTGTACATTATAAGCAAACTAAGAGGAATATGAATGGGTTTGTATTTTTTAGCTGAAAATAATTTCTTGGCAGCATATTTTCAACATTATTCCTGATTTCCAAAGGGTCTTTATCTCTTTTTAACTTGGTTTGTGTAAATCAAATAAGATTGTACTTCTGTGCCCTTAAATGGCTTCATTTTTGTGCACAATATTTTGTCATGTATTTGCATTGAGAGTTGCATGCAGCTAAACTGTGGTGCATTTCCTGCCCAGAGCCCTGGGGATGTGTCATGCTGTCCTTAGGTCTTCTTATGCTAGGAGTAGGAGTACAGTGACCCAGCTATTCTGAGATGAGGCATCCTATGTGACATGGCTAGCTATTGCTCCATGTGGTCCAGGCACTCTCACAGAAAAAGTCTTTTGGCCATTTTGATGCCAATTTTAACAGTGTACTTTCCTCAGAAGGGTTACTGGGGAGGGGCTGTAGTTCAACATGCCTTTTCTCCAGACATACCTACTGTGTCCATTCAGTAGCTAGGAGGGTTCTTGGGCAAAACTTAGACTATCATGATTTGGAATTTCATCCTTTTTTGTAGTCCTGGCTTGCAAAATGAATGTTCGTGGCACAGGCCTCTGTCCAACAAAATGAACTTTGTGTGAGTTTTAGTCTGATCAGGGATTTATGGCTGAAAGGAAGTCTAGAGGTAGCTACTGTGTTAAGTGATTCAAATTAGTTATGATGTGTAAAATTAATGATGGGAATCAGGAGTTAGCATAAGCTTAGACCTCAGCAGTACAATAACAATTTACATTCGTTTAGGTTTTGTCATTGTAATACTATGCCCTGCAGATCTCAGTTAGCCCCATGGGCACTTTAGAAGTCTTGAGCAAGTATCACCAGTTATTAGAAGATGGAACAAATTCTGTGTTTTGGTTTTCTGCAGTCACAAGGAAGTTAGATACTGGTGTGTCTTATTTCATAGAATCATAGAATAGTTTGAGTTGGAAGGGACCTCTGAAGGTCATCCAGTCCAAGCCCCATTTGGTGTGCCAGGACCTCTTCGACTAGATCAAGTTGCTTAGAGCTCTGCTTCTGCCACCCCTCTGGGCAACCTGTTTCAGTGTTTCACTACACTCACTGTAAAAAATTTCTTCAATATATCTGGTCTAAGTCTACCCTCTTTTAGTTTAAAACCATTAACCCTTGCCTGATCACAACAGGACCTGCTAAAAAAGTTTGTCACCAAATACATTTCTGCCACCTCCTTGAAAACTGGAGTGTTGATAACTGTTTCATGTAATGTCTGCCAGTATAAATATTTCATTATATTTATTCTTAAGACTTATTTCTTAATAATTATTTCTTAATAATTATTTTACCAAGTAAAAATATTGATAAAAGTCTCTGAGCAAATAATTTTAAAATGGAAATACATTCAATATAAATTAATCCTCACTTCCCAGTTATACCCATAATTGTATATTAAACATTGTATATTAAACAGGTTGTATGTCACAGAAACAAAGTAATTCACTGTACTAAATATTGATTTTAGAAATTACTAAATAGTTGTGAGAGATGCAAAACGACATTTTTTTGTTTCAAATATTGCTTAATATAGGCATTTTCTCTTTTAGTCATGGGGTATATAAAAACCTGATCCTGCTTAACCAGTATTTAATTTTGACAAACTTCCCACTGAAATCCAGTAGAGATATTTACCAGGATAAAAGCGACAAGATTAGCTGTTAAGAGATAGTTATCTGTAACTCCGTGTAAAATGTGTAGCATAAAAATGAGCACGCTCAAATATTTTGCTTAAATGAGGAAATATGCCCAGTATTTAGTGCTGCTTTTAAAATCATCCACAGAAGACCAGCTGTAGTGGAACAAATATTACAATTATTAAGTGAAAATTATGGGCACAAGTGGAGCTTTCTGATACCCTGTCAGTTCTGTCATATCTATGTCATGGATTTACCCAGAGAATTATGAAGTACGTCTCATTTTCATTAGTTTTGTATAATTATTTCATTATAGCAATAAGACATAATAGACGTTGCATTTCCTGTAAGATTACAGTATAACTTGGTTGAAAGAACTTACTCAGCCTTCAGCCTAATGCCTCAAAAATCACACTGACCTAGCAGCAATACTGGAGTGCTTTAGGGTATTACTTTTCCTGCTCATTGTGGCATAAATAAATGGCTAATTTATCTCTCTACTGCTAGCACACCGACCAAGCTGCAGCAAGGGTACCCATACATTCTAATATGCTGAACAAAAATGCACCCCAGCCTTGAAAACCCAGCCATCCTGAAGCTAAAACTCTTGCTTTTTTGTTATTCAAGGAGAAACAATAAACTCAGTGATGCTGGTCTCAGAAACACTGAGAGGGGTAGAAAACTAGGCCAGTGCTCAGCTAGGACACCATTTTACAGAGATACTGAAACTAGATAGGGTTTTAACAGTTTGTGTTCAAAAGCTCATGACACAGCCTTGTCAGTACAAGTTCTTGTAGTCAGGACATGTACTGTCATTTTTATATTATAGTACATCTTAATCATGTACTCAAATCAGGCTGTAAATCATTTGCATAAATCCCTATTCCCTTCCCTTCCCTTCCCTTCCCT